>PVKM010043663.1:0-12458 GCA_004027735.1 Carollia perspicillata | reverse complement strand
CCACCTCAGCGTTAGACAAGGGCCATCCACGGTGAAAGTAAGTTCCTGGGTGCCTACTGCTCCATGTGTGGGTGAGCAAAGCGGCCCCAGCAGAGGGAAGGCGGTCCTCAGAAGAAGAGGTGCAGGGGTTGGGTTTTAGAAGCAGATGTACATCAAAGCTGTGGGTGAGCGTGGGACACACGACTGGTAACAAGGGATCCAGAAGAATCTGAGGGAAGCAGCAATGTCATCCACCTCACCATCTCAGGCCGCACCACATCCACGCTCCAGGGGGTGACCACAGCCAATGGGGCTGGTGACCAGCCCCAGGTGCCCTTTCCAGAGCATTTCACTCCAGGTCACAGGAGAGTGCTTCCAGGTCAACAAGCTCTCCTCTGTCTGACCATGTAGCACATCTCCCCAGCCCCACTCCCCGCTGAACATCTTCTAGATCAGCTCCTGTACTTGTCCTCCCAGCTCCGACTACTACACTTTACCAGACAGGTTCAAGCGCAGAAGCAGAACCCTCTCTCCGAAAGGGGACAGAGGCCTTCGTCTATCTTTGGGTGATGTGAGCTTCCCTTTCAGCTGAGCCACACTCCTCTTTTAATGCCACATGGCTTAAATAGTGAGATGAAAGTTTAATTAGTATTTACATGCCTTGTACTAGATGGTAAGGGAATGGGAGAGGAGACCGAAAAATAGTGCTTAATATACACACGAACATATCCGGGGAGGAAGCACCCTTCCCATGGGGCAGGGTGATGCTGCAGGAGCAGGGCCTGTCCTCTGAGTCCCTTCTTAGGTCTTAATTGCCATCCATCAGTCCTTCAGAGAAAGCACATCTTTGGAGGCTCAGGAGCAGTGGCTTCTAGTTCTGCAGTGTCTGTGGGAAGGGCAACAAACCCATTCTCCAGACAGGGAGGTTCCCCCCTCATCCCTACCCAAACAATGAAGTATAAGGCTCCACACTCACAACGTGGTGTTTCTGGAGTTCCAATGCAGCACTCCTGAGGTCACGGCCAGACCAAGAGCCTCACCGTCATGATGTGCTTCAGGAGTCCACGCATGTCAGTCTGTAAACCCCTTGTTGTACACAGCAGTTTGCCAAGGACCGCCCCGCAGTAAATACCGGCTAATGCCGCATTTGGGCAGCTCTGAGGGCCATGGAAAATGAGTGATTGCAGGGATGACTGTGTTCTGAATGGTGGCAAACTCCACAGCTAATGAGACCAGCAAGTTACTAAGTGAGAGGAGCTGGATGGCTGGGGCCTGAGGCCGTAGGAGAAGATGTGCTCCCTGTGAAGATAGCGGCTGCTTCCCTGCCCCGTGCCTGCCTGCCGTGCTGAAGGCAGGCCCAGGGGTGACAGCTTTTCTTAGTTTTCAAGAGAAGACAAAACGCTTGTAGGTATTAAATCTCCCAATTTTTAAGTGTCGTCAACTTAGTCAATGAAAAAAACACCAAACCTGTACTGGACAAGCAGAAACACCCATGTGGGCTGGATGCAACAGGTGCACTGGCGGCCAGTTGCCAGTCCTGTGACTAAGGGTTAACAAGCAAGTCTGTAGTTTCTCTGAAGCTGTCCCAGATCCCGGATTAGTGTAGCTCAACCCCTACTGCCCTGCACTCCACCTCCAAGGACTTAGGCGCCTCCACCCACCCCAGTTCCCAGCCCTTAGCACTGCCTCTCCGCAACAGCTCTGAAAGGTCCTTCTTAGGCTTCCACGACCTTGCAAGGAGATTATACCTGTAAATCCCCGAAGGCCAGGGAGGGGCAGGAGGGGAACAAGCTGAAAGGCGTGGGCCAGCTCTTCCTCCCTTCTCCTTCCCTTGGGCCAACCTCAGCCACCAGGTATAGACAAAGAAAACGCTCTCCGCGTAATTGAGCCAACACAGCTGAATTTAATGAATGGAAAGCGCAAAGGAAAATAAACAAATGATGGCCTAGAAATGGAATGTTTACAGAGCCTGGTCCTCGGAACCCAAGAGGGCCACAAAATGCTGAAAAGCGGGGCGAAGGGAATCTAGTAGGGGAGGAGGAAGGGAGACGTGGATTTCCATTAGGGGAATGGAGGTGCTGAGTCCCGACACTTTTAGGAGAAGTGGGATCCCGGAGGTCAAAGAACTTCCAAGCTTGGGGGAAAAGAGCAAGGAGAGGCAGGGAAATCTCCGAAATTCCGGGGATAGGTGTTCCCACTCCCGAGAAAGGGGACAATTGGTGGAAGTTTGGAGGGGATGAATGAATAGAGACACCCCCGCCCCCCGCCAGAAAGGAGGGCTGTCTCTGCAGAGAGGCCGGGAGCGCATCCCACACTGCAGGAGCAAGGACAGCCTCTTAGTCTCTGTCCCGGGAAGGTTTGAAAGAGCGGCGCCTTAGTAACGCCGGAGGAGATGGAGCGGTTGCCATGACGACGTGGAGCACACACCAGAAATAAATAAATAAGCAGCGGAGGCTGCTGGAGCCGCGCCCCCACGGGACTCCGCGCGGGGGAGGGAACCCCTCGGGCCCGGGTCCCCGCAGCCCGTGCGTCCGCGCCATTGGCAGAGTCGGAGGGGGTTCCCCCCGGGGGGAATGGTACAGTCCTCCACCCGCCCCGGCCCGCAGCGAGCCAGCTTCCTGCCCCGCGCAGCCTCAGCCGCCTCCCGCTGAGCCCGGAGGCGGCGATGGAGGGAGTCAGCAGCCACCGGACCCTGTCCTACAGCCGCTGGAGCTACGACAGGTAGGACGCGCGCCTGGAGGATGGGCTCCGCCAGGCCCCTCGGGGTGGCCCCGCGTGGGCGCCCGTCGACACACGCCTCCAGCGAGAGAAGCCGGCGTTCCGGGGGGGTGAGGACCGGCGAGAGCGGCCAGATCCCCAGGGTGGACTCGGACCCTCGAGCATTCGCGACGCCGGTACCGATAGCCTCGGTTATCTGAGACCCGAGCGAAGCGAGGGTGTCCTCACACCTGCGCAGCAGAGCTACCGGAGTAGGGTACCCGGGCACAGGGACTGGCGAGCTGCCACCACCCCCTCCCCTCCGCGGCGTCGGTGGGCACCGGAACGTAGAAGAGCGCAGAGGGGCTGCGGGGCTGCCTGGGCCGGTGGGGCGGCGCTCGGCTCCTTGCGGTCTCCTGGGGCTGCGCCCCGGGGGACCCCGTCAGCGAGGGGGCTGGCCCCGGTGGAGTGCGCCCCGCCCGCCTCGCGGGAACTGAGCGTCGTTGCCCGCGTGGGTGGTTTGGAGCCGCGCTGCCCACGCACTGGTCTCGAAAGAAGGAATCATCATCCTTCCTGGTGAAATGGGAAAAATAAGGACATTGGAGTGAGTTAGTCATAGAGTGGAGTACTTAGGCTGAGATTTTGTCCTTTCTACTCTTTTTTGGTGTGTTAAATTCTCCCTCTTTTAAAAATGAAACCATGTTGATAGTAGATCGATTTTTGTTGCTTTTATTTTTTGTTGTTGTTGTTTTTAAAGTTGGTAATCAATCTCCAGAATTCTGGAGTTAAATTTTTTAATCCATGGCCCTAAATGATGAGAGCTGGAAAAGAAACTTCATTAGCGCGGCTGCTGTCACCTCCCTGAAGATCTGCTTCCCGCCCCTCTCCCCTTCACTCGGCTACAGGTCTCTTTGCGCCGCTGGCGGGATTGATCGGTTGGTTAGAGCCTCCTCCTCATGGACTACCTAGGTTTTGGGTTCCATCTCAGGTCAGGGCACATACAAGAAGCAACCAATGAATGCATCAATAAGTGGAACAGCAAACCCCTGTTTCTCTTCTCTCTCCCCAACCCCTCTCTAAAATCAATTAAAAAAAAAATAAAAGCCTTGTTGCATCTCTGACAGTCCTCGTTTTCCTAGATTCGGAGGAACAGGTGTTTATCCTGCCCCAGGCCAATTCCCCTCGGACCCCTCCTTTCTCTCCCCTGGATCCCATCGGTATCTCTTCTCCATCCTCACCTCCCTTTCTTCACTGGAGCTCTTTGCTCAGCCTGTAAACCTACCCAAGTATGTCTGGCCTCCTTCCTCAAGATCGGTGCAACTGGGCCACCTCTCTCTTTGCTTTCATCGCCTTCTCTGAGGAAACACATCTGTTGGGTTGTTTCCTCATCAGCCCTTCATTGCACAGTCCTATCAATCTGCTTGCTGTCACCTCACAGTCCCAGTGATCTTGCCCTTTGGAAAAGCAGTGCTCCCTGTGGAGAGGAACTTTGAAATGATGGAGATGGTAAACTTCACAAAACCTTCAAGCCTGTGCTCTGATCCCAAAGCACATGCATGTAGGTATTCAGTACCAACTGTGCTGGGCCGTGGAGTTAAGGAGATAAAAAGACGT
Source organism: Carollia perspicillata (assembly GCA_004027735.1). Taxonomy (NCBI): domain Eukaryota; kingdom Metazoa; phylum Chordata; class Mammalia; order Chiroptera; family Phyllostomidae; genus Carollia; species Carollia perspicillata. Next base: position 8,168 of record PVKM010043663.1, on the reverse strand, counting down.
AAACCCTCCCCTCCCCGTCACGAGCTCACGGTCTAGATTCTGGTAGAAATAAGTGGTAGCATATGCCAAAGTGCTAATGCACATCTAGGAGGAAAATCTTACATCAAGATAACTTTATATAGTTACTAAACTTGACTGAACAACTGAACAATAACATTTTTAAAAATATTATTTACCATTTTATTGAAAAATAGGCAATTCGTAGTGTTTTGTCTTGCAAACACAAACAAATAAAAACAGCTGTTAATGGTGAACGTAACTTTCCAACCCTGTTCTCTGGCTTCCGCTCCCATCTCTTTGAGTCTGGGAAACCTCTCACCTTCGGGGCCCCATTGAAGTTGACCTCTGTGCCACCCAGTTCTCAGGGAACCACTGACTAGAGCTGTTTACATGTCCTAGAATTTTATGTAAATGGAACCATTCAGTGTGTGCTCTCTGTCAGTCTGGTTTCTCTCATGCCACAGGGTCATTTTGATTTTCTACCCTGTCGTGGCGCGGATTGCTCATTCATTTCTGTTCATTGCTGAGTAATGTTCCATTATATGGAGGCACCGTCGTTTGTTTATACATTCACCTGTTGGTAGATACTCAGATTGTTTCCACTTTCTGGCTATTACAGATGAAGCTTTGTGACTTTATGCATAAGTCTTTGCATGGATATATGTTTTTATTTTTCTTGGGAGTGGGCTGGCTGGATCCTATGGTAGGAGTACATTTAACTTTTTAAGAAACAGTAGAACTTTTCCAAAGTGGTCATACCATTTTACATTCCGCAGAGCAATGTAGGAGAATTCCAGTTCCTCCGCATCCTCGAGACACACTGGTATAGTTAGTTCTTTACATTTCAGCCATTGTAATAGGCTTGTAGTGGAAGATCATTGTGATTTTAATTTGCCTTTCCCTAATGACTAATGATACTGAACGTATGTTCATGTGCTTATATCTCTCCTTTCGGGAAGTATCTATTAAAAACCTTTTTCCTATTTTTTTTTAAATTGGGTTGTCTCCTTATTCTTGAGTTTTGAGAGTTCTTTGTATATTCCGGATACCTGTCCTTTGCCAGATTTATGACTTGCAAATATTTCCTCCAAATCTGTGCCTTTCTGGTCATTCTCCTATGTGTTCTGAACAGCAGCAGTGTTCACTCGTGACGCAGGCCAGTTTATCAGTGTGTTCCTTTGTGGACTGTGCTTCTGGTGTCATCTCTAAGGAATCACTGCCTAACTCAAAGTGACAGAGGTTTCTCCTAGGAATTTTCTAACTTTAGATTGACTATTTTAGGTCTGTGCTCTATTTTGAACGAACTGTTGTATATGTATGAGGTTCATGTTTAAAAAAGAGAAGTTATCCAGTTGTTCCGGCACCATTTAGTGAGAGGACTTTTCCTTTTTCTTTCCTCTCTGTTGAAAATCAGTTGACCTCACATGCACTTTATTCCTGTACTGTGCATTCTGCCTCATTGATCTATTTATCTTTCTTATGTCTCGATTACTACAGCTTTATAATAAGTATTGAAACCAGGTTGTTGAGGACTTCCAACTTTGTTTTTTTTTCCAAACCAGAATACCTATTTATTGCTCCACGGTTGTGAAGATCCCTGGGCAGTTAGCACGGAGGCCCTGCCCAGGGCCCATCCCCAACCCAGAGTCCAGCTACTTGACAAGTCAGGTCAAAGATCGCTTGGTGAGTGTGGAGTCCCAACGAGAGAGAAGGAAGGATGGGGAGAGGCTGCTTCACCCAAGCCCAGGAGAAACCAGGGTTTTCCTCTTTCTCAAAGTTGTTTTGACTATTCTCAGTCCTTTCCAGTTTCGCATTAATTTTAAATGAGACTTTCAAGTTCTACAAAGAAAGAAAGAGAGAGAGAAAGAAGAGAAAAAGCCCGCCGAGATTTTGATTAGGATTGTGCTGACTTTGTAGACCAATTTTGGGAAAGTTGACTCTCCCTAAAGAATGTTGGGCCTTCCAACCTCTGAACGTGGTGTATCTCTGTTTTCTTTTATCAGTTTCTCTCAAGCATATTTTGTAGTTTTCAGTGCATAAGTTTTTCACCTCTTTTGTAAGATTTATCCCTAAGAGTTGCATATTTTTCAATAATATTGTAAATAATATTTAAAACTGTTACTGTTCAACTGCTCACTGCTAATGTATAGAATACAGTTGGGGTTTTGCGGTAAAATGTGTATAACAAAATGAGCCACGTCACGTCAATGATCTCCAAGAATACAACTCTGCGGCAGCAATTCCCTGCACTGTGTCGTGTTACCATCACTGCCATCTACTTCCAAAACACTTACGCCCCCCGCCCCCACAAGAACGCCGTCCTCATCGGGAAGTAACTCCCTGTTCACCCTTCTCTCCAGCCCCTTGTGGCCTCTAGTTCACTTTCTGTCTCTGTGACTTGCCTGTTCTGGATACTGCATATCCGTGGAATCATACCACCTTTTTTCCCTTGTGTCTGGCTTAGCTCACTCAGCATGACGTTTCCCAGGTTCATCTGTGTCGTCGCGTGTGTGAGACCTTTGTTTCTTTTCTGATTGAGTAATACTTCACCGTGTGCACAGACCACATTGTGTTTATCCTTCTGTCCATCAACGGGCGCTTGGCTTGTGTCTTAATATCTGTTGCATACTAAGAAAATGCTGCGGTGCCCTGGCTGGTATAACTCAGTGGATTGAGCACGGGCTTGTGAAGCAAAGGGTCGCTGGTTCGATTCCCAGTCAGGGCACATGCCCAGGTTGCAGGCCAGGTCCCCAGTAGGGGACACATGAGATGCAACCACACATTGATGTTTCTCTCCCACTCTTTCTCCTTCCTGTCCCCTCTCTAAAAATAAATAAATAAAATATTAAAAAAAGAAGAAAAAAAATGCTGCGGTGAACATCGGCGTGAACGTGCCTGTGTTGGCTCCGGTTCCCAGTTTTTGTGGTACACACCGAGGGGCGGGATGGCTGGGTCCCATGGCCATTGTATGTCAGCTTTCTGAGGGGCCTCCCAGATATTTCCCACACCGTCTTACATTCTCACCAGCGAGTGTTCTCATTTCTCCACATCCTCGCCAACACCTGTTATTTTTTGTTTCTAAAATATTGTTATTATATCCAGCCTGGGATGTATGGAATGGGTTTTCACTGTGGTTCTGAGTTGCACTTCCCTAATGACTAGTGGTTCGAGCATCCTTTGATGGGCTGATTGACCGTTCATATCTCTGCCTTGAAGACGCGTCTATTCAAGTCTTCGGCCTGTCTTTTTTGTTGTTGTTTTTTTCCTAAAAACACTTGGTTGATGCATATCCCACATGGGGAAACCTGCACAAGCCATAAGCGAAGAGCTTGGGGAGTTTCCACAAAGCGGATGCACCGCCGTAATCGCTGCCCCGACGCAGGGGTCACCCCCTGCCCCCTGGCTTCCCTCAGGCTGACGTCTAACAGCAGAGATTCGTTTTGCTGATTTTAACTTAGTTTCTGAGTACCAGGTGCACTCTTCTGTGTCTTCCTTTTTAAGCTTACTAGGAGGTGCATCCAGGGTCTGGCATGCAGTGTGTGGTTTGTTCGTGTCCAGGGCTGTGCACTGTTCTGCTGTGTGAATTTACCACCACCATCTCTTCTGCCACAGTGGGCCATCGGCATGACCCAGGGTTCTGGGTATTATTGATAGTGGACAATTTAATGCCTGTTTTTTCATGGGTATCATTATTGTTGTTGTTTCGATATTTTTCTAGCTTTATTGAGGTGTAATTGATATATGGAAATTATATATGAAGTGCATAACGATGTTTCCCTATGTGTGTGTGTGTATTATGTGCTGTTGAGTCGGCTCCTTATTTTGATACTTTACTGCTGCAGCTTTGTATTCAGTTTTTTTAAAGACTTTATTCATTTATTTTTAGAGAGAAGAAGGGAGGGAGAAAGAAAGGGAGAGAAACATCAATGTGTGATTACCTCTTGCATGCCCCTCACGGGGGGCCAGGCCTGCAATCCAGGCTTGTGCCCTGTTGGGATTCAAACCAGCACCTCTTGGGTTCACAGGCCAGCACTCAACCCACTGAGCCACACCAGCTAAGGCTGTATTAAGTTTTGAATAGGAGAGAAGGGCAAGGAAGCAAGACATGACCTTACTAAACATGTCCAGGGAGGGCTGGGACTGCCAAGGTTGCTGAGATGGCCAGAAGGGGGCAGTAGAGAGAGCTTGAGCTTGGGTATTAAGCAGACTTGGAAGACCAGCGCTGCCTTTTATGAGCTGTCTAGGTGGAGCCGGGGAAGGGAAAGCCCTTATCCTTTCGGTTGATTATAAAGTAAAAATAAACAAAGGCCTAACAGTTTAGAAGTATACCAAGTAAATCGTTATTTAATATTCTTCAGTCTCAGTTTCCCCATCTGTAAAATGGTGGTGCTGCTTTTCTTATGGTGAAGGAGATAGTGTCTGTATGCAGTTTTAAGTGGGCTGTGAATTGGCAGAAACAGACCAGACACCTATAGGATTAGACACCTGGCCATAGGATTAGGTAAAGTGAAGTTCCCAGTGTAATTGACCTGGAGTTTATCGGAGACAAGGGGACCACAGTGGCCGAGAGTTTCTACAACACACCTGGTATGACTTTCTTCCGGCCCCGTGGTGCCCGAATAGGGCACGCAGTTGCCAGTGCTACTCTCTGCACGGGCAGGTTTTCGTCAAGCTGAGAAGCAGCCACGGTTTAATTGTGAAGGTGGCCCTTTTGCACAAAGGCTTACTTTGCCATTCCGAGACACTTCGACACTAACAGACTATGTTGCTTCTGTTTTCAAAAGTTAGGCTCCCCTGGTTCTGAACCTACCTTGGTGCCAGCAAAGCCACATCCTTTTGGCTGGGGGGCAGCTGGGCCGGGAGGGGACGCCAGACTCAGTGTCTGGATGCTGCTGAGCTGTGGCTCTGGCTTCTGCTGTCTAGTGTTCCCGAAAGTTGTCCCTTGTTCCTTCAGAGTTTTCCGCTCACCTGCACAGTACGTGGGTATGAGCTTAGGAAAGCCACTGAATAGCTTCGAGCTTCCACTCTTTGTCTTTAAGTTGGATGTAATAACAGTGCCCATCTCTCAGGGTTGTTGTGAGGATTAAATGTCCTAACACACGTAAGGCTTCATACGTGTAGGGTGCTCGGGATAGCATCTGGCATGTAGTAAGTGCTAGTTTATTGCTACCTGTTGTTATTCCTTTCACCTGGCCGGTAGCAGGGCTACTGCACTGGCACTAGGACTTCTCCATCGGTTGGGCTCTGAGGGTTAGGCCACTGCTAGGTGCAGAGATGGGTGTGGTGACTGAGGCAGGCCCTGCCCCGGTGTAACCAGGAGTGCTGTGAGGAGAGCAGGCGGGGAGGCTGAGACGCATCTAGGGAGGCAGTCAAGGGCTGGAGATGCATAACTAACAGTTGGAACCACTAGTGTGACAGGGACACAGTTATAGGACCAGGCCAGGGATGAGGAGCAGGGTCAGATGAGGACTCCGGGGCTGGCAACTTTAGCCAGTGCCTGAGGTATGGGTGACAAGACCGAGCATCTCCAACAGGGACTGGGCCTTTGGTACCAGGGGAGAAGTCACAGGAAGATCTGGAACCAAAACAGAGTCCTCTCTGAGCATTTGGGCCTGTGACACAGCTGTAGAGAGACCACCCCAGAGGGACCCATGGGGCCGAGCCGGCTAACTCCAGCCCTGACTGTGGGGGTCACAATCAGCAGAGCAGCTGGCAGGGCCGGGCAGCAGCAGGGCAGGCCCAGCCTGGGGGTGGCTGCGTCTGAAATAAGGTGGTAATGCTTTCACTGTCGGTGCACCGGGTGTTCTGAAGCAGGTCGATGGGTTGGCAAGAGCACTGTGAAGGGGGTCAGGAGTCCAGGGTTGGATTCTACCTGCCCTACTCACTCCCATTCTGGGTCTGAGCAGGTCGCGACATCTCTGGGCCTGTTTCCCCTGAGGTTGAAGGGCAGGCTGGTTGACTAACCACGTGTGCAGTCCTGGGGAGAGACACATGACTGATAGCCCAAGTGTGTGTTCTGTGATCGGGAGGGCCAGGCTGGAGGAATGAGAACAGGGCAGGCCGAGGTTGGACGCCCTGGCCAGGGCAGTGCCGATGTGGGGGTCGTTAGCAGGGGTAGCCACCCGAGGCTGGTGATGGGAGGCCCTGCTTTGTTCCAGAGCTCTTAGCAACTTTTGGTGCATTTCTGGCCACACGGGACCGAGATGACTAAACTGGGTGAGGCAAATGGGAATGGTGGCACCAAGCTCTCTGAAGGGACAGCTCTGGAGGAGGTGGAAGGTTGGGGCTCAGGGTGATGAGGGGGTGGGGAGAGACGTCAGCCATGGAGGTGAGGCAAGAACTTCCCGTGTGCTTTGGGACTGGCCCACACAGAGGTGCGAAGTCTTCAGGCACCATGGTTTCCCCTGTGTGGGGTGCATGCAAGGGGAAAGACCCTGAGGCAGAGACATCCTATCTGTGACCAAAGGTAAAAGGAAGGGCCAGCTCTGCCCAGAGCCCGGAGAACAGCGGACAAGCAGGGGCTCGAGGGCATCCACTGACATCAAACTCCCTTGCTCTGGGAAACCCTGTGCCTTAGTAGTAGATACATGCCAACTGAGCCCGAGGCCCATCTGGGAGATGCTGCCCAGCGTGTGTCTGGGAGAGACGCGCTCCTTTTCTGTCCGTCCTGAGCAGCGTGGGCCCTCCTGCCGTTGGAGCAGTTAGGTCTGGGTCAGGCCTGTGCTCCCAGTCCGCCTGCCTCTGAGGCCTTGGGCAAATGCTCTGGTCTTGTTTCTTCCGAACAAAGGAAGCCCCAGTGTGCATGTATGGGGGCGGGGGGAGGAGCGGGGTCCTGCCGGTGAGTGCCAGGCCAGGTTGTGGGGAAGTCAGCAGGCTTTAGGGAACTGCCTGCCCATGCTGTTGCCGGGGAGACAGCTTTCCACAGGTGAACTAGAGAACCTAGTGTGAGAATGAGGGGCACAGCATTCAAGTCAAGGGGATGGGGTCTCAGTGTCTGGGAACCTTCGGAGCCAGGGAGAAGCTGCACCAGGGTAACCGGAAGCCAGGATTATCTGCTTGCAAGGTCATATTCCTCAGCAAAGACATAGTCCCACCCTGGCTCTGCCTCCAGGCGCTCTCGGTCACTGCAGACCAACTAAACACCACACGAGGAGTGCCGCAGGACACCAGGAGGGCACTTTCCTTGCACAGACCCTCTGTCCACTGTCTGGTCTGCCCTGGGTCGGACACTCTTGGTGGTATTCCCTCTCCATCACCAAGGCTTAGAGAGTAGACGCAGTGATGGGTCAGGCTCCTCTCGGAGAAGGTTTCCACTAGTGTGTTTCCCTGTGTGTGCAAGTGGGTGTGTACACCTGTGAGAGTATATGTGGGGCAGGTGTGTATTATGCCAGGGTATGTGTGCACAGTTAAATGTATATTGTTGATGAGTTGGGCCGCCTTTGCCGGGAGGGGCGTGTGCGCCACCCAGTGGTTATGTGTGGATGTGTGCGAGTGGTGCATATTCGAGTAGAGGCGGATCTGCAGAAGGGAACTGACTCTGTGTGGGAGGTGGAGAGGAGATTGGCCTGCTCCCTGTCTCTCTGCCCCTCCCTCTATTGCCCCAACGCCAGGCGGTGTATGTGTGGAGGGCGGGGGGGGGGGCACGTTGGGTTAGGATTAGGACCTGGGGTGTGGGGGGGCATAGAGCCCCTTCCCCTGGCCCAGGATTTGGCAACCCCGCTCCCGTCCCCCTCGCCCTCCCTCCCCACACTAGAGAGTCCTTAGATCCAGGAACTGAAAGGTACTTGTATGATGTTGGCGGTGAGTTGCGGCGTGCGTCCTTCCCTGCCCGCGGGCCCTTCCGCGGAATTTGGGAGCCGGCCCTGTCCCCCATGCTCTGGGGCAGTCTGGGGCCCCATCAATGTTGGATGAGCACGCGCGCTGCCTCTGCGCAGCCTCGATACCATCTTCCCCTGTCTCACTTTTAGTGTAACTGGAGAGGCTAGGGACCGCCTGAGCCTAGGACTCGCGATCTTCTCGCCACGGCGCCACCTACGGGGGCCCGGAGCTGGGGTGGGGAGGCTGGCGCAGGCTCCGGTGGTACGTTCCCGGACGGGGTGGGAGCCAGCCGGGCCCAGCCTGGCGGCGCAGGGGTCGGTCCCATCCTGGCCTCCTGGGCCCCTGGGTCC
>PVKM010043662.1:0-12457 GCA_004027735.1 Carollia perspicillata | reverse complement strand
GTCACCATTTACTCCTTTATATCCACCAGATATTAAACAGGGCATTAGAGTACTTTATACATTTCTGAGAACTTGGGATTTAGGCAACAGACATCAAATACAAGGGTTCTGACCTTGCAGAAAATATTAGGGGAAATAATGTATTTTCCTACATCAAGTCGATGCGATTCATTCCCATAATTCATACATATTCAACCACTTTTGTTGTCATAGCCAAACATATTATTTGTAAACCTTTTTTGTAATCTAAGCAAGGTATCTCCCTTAATTAATATAATATTGTTTTAGAAAATAATCCATCCTGCCAATGCGAGAACCAACATTTTCCTGGCTTTTGGTTATAATTCGCCAGGCTTGGGCACTGTTGAAATGGCCACACTGTTCTTGGTCAAGACTCTTATTTTCTGGACTTGAAAACGTGGAACACACTCAGGCTTTGGAATAGCTGCGGAATACCAAATTTTCCAAAGTTACTGGAAAACAGGTGCTATTATAAGTGGACTTGTGTCCCCCCTCAAAAGATATGTTGAAGTCCTAACCCCCAGGCTCTGGACTGTGACTGTATTGGGAAATAGGGTCATTGCAGAAGTGATTAGGTAGGATGAGGTCCTACTGGAATAGTGTGGACCTTAATCCAGTATGGCTGGTGTCCTTATTAGAAGGGGAATTTGGACACAGAGACAGACTCACAGGGAGGACAGATGACATGGTGACCCAGGGAGAAGACCTCATGAAGACCGAAGATTGGGGTGATGGATGCATCTACAAGCACCAGACAATGTTGATGCACACCCCGGACCTAGGAGAGAGGCCTACAGAGGGAGCATGGCCCGGCCAACTCCTTGACTTTGGACTTCGGCCTCCAGCATTCGGAGATAAGTTTCTGTTTGGAAACCACCCAACTTGTGTTTTGGCAGACTGAGGAAATAAATACAGGTTCAATGCGAATATTTTTAGAGTTGATCATGTAACCTTGTAATAAGTGCTGGACCTTACCTTTATGTCATGATTATCAGTAATGCAGTGATTTATTATATACATCATGTTCATATGGTTTCCTTAGAACAATACTTAGTTTTTGTTCATATAATCTTTTGTTCCCAAAGACCTTTAAGCAATACCAGTTTGGTCATTGCTGGATATTTATAAAAAATATTCCAGAGGCAGTGTCCGACACTGTCCCCTTCCTCACTCCCCAGCTCACACAGCATGCACACAGGCCCCTTCCCTGTCTTGCTTCACTCTGTGGGGTTCGTGACCATAAGCACCAGATGTCCAGGTGACCTTCCCACTAACGGGAAGCCATTCCCATTGCACTCAAATGAAGATAATATGTGCATTTCCAACAGTATAGGAGAGATTATACTTATAGCATTGACAGAACCAAGAACTGAGGAGTGAGTGAACATCTTCTCCATAAATAAGCAAGAAACAAAGTTGAAAGTGTCTAGTTCAGTGGCTGGTACATAGTAAATGCTTAAGGGGTGTTCACTTCCCTCCTCCCCGTCCCTCCCTTTTATCTACCCGGGCACCGGAATCACTGGTGAAGCAGAGGTCAGGCAGCCAATCCACTTGTGGTACAGGAGGTATGTGGGAGATGGTGAAAGGATTTTGTAAACTCTTTAGACAAAAACATAGGTCAGGCATGCCCAGGGCACTTGGATGGGACCTCTCCCAGCTCTGAGTGCTCGTGTCACCTTGCTGCTCCTTTAAGCACCACCAGCCTTGCACACTGTTTACCCGTGTCCAGGAATGAGCTCCTCTAACAGACGGCGAGCTCCTAGAGGGCAGGAGTCCTTTTACTCATGTTTCGTTTTGGTCCGTAATTACCAAATCACTTTGTGTCTTGCCCCAGTGTTCTCCTCAAGGGCAAGTGCAGACACACAGGTACATTCTTACTGTTTCCTGCTTTTGGCCCCTGGCCAAATTCATGCCCATTTCAAAATCACTCTTGTTTCCAGCAAAACCCTCCTGGCTCTGCGCTGGTTTCCTTCCTTGGGTCAGAGCTGAGAATGCTAATCTATTCCACACCAAGTGTTTCTACAGTGTAACTCAGTACTGGGTGCCTGGTAGGTCAACAAATAATTCTATGCATTATGACTTGGCATATCATAGTTATAAATTGTGTAGTCCTGTGACGTTTGATGGTCATAAAAGCTCAGCTTGTCTATGGAGAAAAATGCCACAATCGTACGGCAGTATAGGGAATGGCATTGATTAAGGACAGTTAACAAATAAGAAAATAAGAATGCTAGCCAGCACTAAAAAAACCACGATTTTCATTTCACAGGGCATAATTTTCTAATGAGTAAATGAGACTGTGAGCCCTCGGGGGGCGCCAGCTCCTTTGATTTCTGGCCCACTTGATTTATGCCAGACCAGGGGTTCGTTTTGGAGAGCAGAGGGGCAACTTCATAACGATGCCTTGGAAAGACACAATTTTACTGTCTTCACTGCGGCTGCGTGGGAGGAAAGCCGAACACAAAACCCTCTTCTCTCCCCTTCCTTCCTCGTTGCATCTGGTCAATTCTAAGAAACACCACTAATGACCAGGCTATATCGGCATTACCTAGTCAAGTAGCCCATTCAGTGCGCACCAAAGGGCACAGACATAATCAAGCATTTGGCTGAATGCACAATTCACACTGAATAGGGCAAATATTTGGATTCAAGTATAGGTCAGCAACAACCAATTGAAATAGTAATCAAGGAAGCCTGTGGGAACTAAGTGGACATAAAGGGAGGACAGAAGGAAAGAGAGAAAAGGAGGTTCCCACAGAGTGAGCCGGGACCACCGCGTCCACAGGGGCAGTTCGTCTCTTCCCCGGGAAGGTGGGTGCCTTCGCTCAGGAGGTGAGCAAAGCCAGCCCCGACCGGCTTATTCCAGTTTCAGAAAGCAGTATGGCCAAACTGTTTTGTTTGGTTCCCAAGTGGAATTCATAATTTGCTACAAATGCATCATGAAACTTTCTCATAGGAACCGCCCTGCCTCAGGCACCCAACTTTATTGAAAAAGAGAATGAGGCTGGAGCCTCTTTGTGTGTGTGTGTGAGTTTTTCTATTGTCCTAGTTGGCTGCCAGGTTATGCCAGGAGAGGTTCGACTGACCTGCAGACCCTCCAGAGCACTGAGGAGGCCCTGGTAACCTCCTTGGCTCCCACCCCATCAGCAGCTCACCCGCAACGCTCAGCAAACCCAGACCTCTGCGGCCCAAAGCCAATGTTTGCCACACTCACGGCGCATTCATAATGCCTTGCTTTATGGATGGTTTGATTCTCAAACATCCACTCTGCATGTGGGCGTTAATGTGCTCCAGGGCCACACTCAGCCACATCCTTTTCCTCCTGAGAGGGTCAGAAATCCTGATCTCCGAGTTGGCCGGAACGCTTGGCTTTCTTAGCAGCCCCCCACCCTGCCGTGTACCAAGTGACTCTCCGGGTCTGGCCCCACTGGCCCCATCCACAGCTCTTTGAAACCCACCATGAGCAGTGATTGGAAGGGGCCCTCAGTCCCAATCTTTCCTGCTTGCCCCCTGCCCTTGGAACTGTGGTGGCCACAGTGAGACACAGCAGCAGCTTGCACTCCCACCCTACCGTCAGGGCTCGGCCGAGCCCGCGGGGCTCCGGATAATCGGTGGGCAGCCAGGGCTCACTCCTTGGAAATGAAGGCTCCACCTGCAGCCTGCACCCCTGGCAATGGTGACGTGCCTCAGAGAGGAGGGGCTGTTCCGAACTCTTTCTGTTTCCTGGGGAACAGGTGAAGGGAAATGACCTCTGGCCTCATGTTTTTTTTTTTTTTTTTGGAGGAGATATAAAACTTGAAACCAATGAAAGGCACACTGAATATACAAATAACCTCCCAGAAATTCCTTCTAAAACCCAGATATGAAATGCTGGTGACTTGGCATTCTATTAGTCAGGCCTCTTCATTAAACCTGCAGTTTTAACTCTATCAGGTGAAGACTGCTGGTATCAGAAAAAGCAGCGGTAACGGCCTGCCATGTTCCATTGTGCTCAGAATAAACTGTTTTGTCTAATTCTCTGATTTTTTTTCCTTTTTCTGTGTATGTATTTGTCTAATAATCAGGATATTTACCTAAGGAGATCACCTGTCACTCATTCACATCATACAAGTTATCCTTGACTTATATTAAATGATTATTTACATGCCAAATGGCAGCATCTTACCCCAAACCACAGGCCAGTCGGTGGAGAGGGCCGGAGCGTTTCCTGGAGAGCACACACGTGGAAGTCTCATGCGGGGATTCTTGCCCCCTGCTGACCTCCACCTTCGTGTCCTGGGCTGTTAGAAGCTGGCACAAGAGGCGGTGGGTGACCCAGTAGAACTCAGGATCATACCTGGAGAAAGAGGCTACTTCTGAACGGGAGAAGTAGGCCAAGAGGTGAGGCTATACACGCAGCAGTCACGGCGTGGCAAGACTGTTGTCATGGTAAGAGACAGAGCCCATCACCGGAGAGAGTGAGGGAGGTAGGGTGAGTTATTACAAGGACAAAAGGTGTCTCAGAGCTGGGCCTTGCAAGGAAGAGCAATCCTGAGAGGCCCTCTTCTCCTCTTCCCCCCGACCCCCAGCTCCTGCTGGGGCAGCATGGTTTACAACTCCGCCTCTCATGCGATCTGGGGGTATCGGTGTGATTTCAGAACATTCCCATCACGCTGACTTCATTTATTTTCGTTAGGAATAGGAAAGTACCATGCCTTATCCAATCTAAGATGCCTCAGATGATACGACTTAAGTCTCACTAAAATGGCAAAACCACTGCCCCTGATACTGTTTTAACAATAGTGCTTTGCAACGCAAAAATGGATGTCATTGGCCCTGATGGCTTTGACATGTCTTTCATCTACTCTGAGGAATTTGGCCCTTTCTTCTGACTTCTGTTGCATTTCTTGGAGCCTGGTAAGCAATCTTTTCACTTGTGTCTCAGTAGACAGAAGGTGACAGAGCTTCACTTGTTTGTGGGTATCTACATCTCTTGAATCTTCTAAAGCGACTTGCAAGAAAATGTAGAATTGTGATCATACCGCCATCGAAGACTTTGCTAATAGCAAATTCACGCCGGCTCTTCTAGTTCCGTGCCTGTTTGTGGATGAAATACTTTTTTGTTTTAGAATTGAATCAGACTGGATTTTTTTGAAGCCGTCCTACAGGGCATGGGAGTACCAAGAACACGCCTGACTCAGCGGAAGAGATGATGATGTGAACAGCTATGGGTAAGCTGGCAGAGGCACAGGCGATGACAAGCACCTGGCTGACAACAATTGTAAATGTCTTCGGTTTGTAAAAGGCATACAATTTTGTAGATGTTAAAGGGGGAAACAGTGTGCACGCCACGGAAGAGTTGATAAAATACGATATTTGCACGTTAGAGGTTGGGAATGGAGGTCTGCCCAGGGGACAAAGACCAAGGTTCTTCCAGAACATAACTGCAGCGCTGTGAGGAGACTGCCAGCGAGGAGGGCGCATCTACCCCTGGAGTTCAGAGTGACCCGGAGCTTTAACAACTGATCTCCGTGAACCTCAGACTAAGACCTCAAAGTGGCTGTTAGGACCTGAGTTTAGAGTTGAGGCACTGGAGCAGCAGAGAGGCAAAGGGCCCTGCCCTGATCACACCACCCACCCTTGGGTGGCAGGGACAGGTCGTGGAGCTCATGTCTGTGGGGGTCCAGAGCGTGTGCTGTCCCCATGCCACCCGGGGCAGTGGGGGTGGGCAGAGTGGGGCACAGTTAAGGGTTTGCAGGCAATTCTGCATGAATGAATTAACCACAGAAAACAGCTTGGGGCTGGAGGTGGGCCTTCGATAAATCAATTTTTTAAAGTAACGCTTCCTTCAGCAGAGCGTAATGTGGGTGGCAGCCCGAACATCCCGTAGCATGTCTTTGGGTAGAGAGTGTATGAGTAGAGAAGCTCTATCTCTATCTTTTGGGGGTCTCGAAACTTATATGTATACACATATATCTTTGCTGTGGAATCAAAGAAGACCATCTATGATTTTGGCCAGGTCTTAAAACCACTCTTAACAAATAGTTATGGAATGAAAGGATCTAACCTTGACCCTAAATTTACCTTCCCATACTCTCTCCATCCCAGGAACATCTGTTTTTTTTTCCTCACTATCATCTCACATGTGAAAAATAGTGGTAAATGCAGTTGTACCATGTGTAACACCCGCAGAAGCCTCCCAGGATCAGAGTAGTCGGTTGGCTAATTGAGAAAGTCCATCAAGTCACAGACTTCTAGAAAAATAAACATCTTCATTTCACTTAAAGCACAGGCATGCATACTCACATTGATCTTGTGATGTAAGCCTATCATCTTCGCAAAGATCCATTGATTAGAACTCTTTATCATGACCACGAATCATATCCTTAATGTGTTGGCTATCATGTCTGTTTTGGTTTCTTTAAACTGCAGAGGTACTACAACACAATAACAGTGTAGAATTCTACTACATATTAATCAATTTCCCTTAAACTTGATACCGTATCTGATTTGATCAAAATATGTCCCAGTGACTACGTATTTGTTTTTACCAAGTGCCTTCAAAATGTTCAATTTTATGTTCTTTTTTCATGCACCCATATGTTCACAGATTTAGCTGATATTTAATTAGCTACATAGTGATATGTTTGCATCCTGGGCTGACCCCTCTCCGCCAGTCCTGGCTCCTTCCTCACAGTCTCCAAGGGGCCTTTCCCCTAATAGAACCCACGTCCACCGAATTCCATCTTTGCACCTGCTTCTGAGAAGACCACCAGCTGACATGGCACACACTACGTTCATTGTAGAAGGAAGTTTGTGTGGCAGGAACACGCATAACAACTGAAGCAGAGAACTGACTAAGCTTCCAGGAGATTTCCTGAGATCAGAATCCACACTGAACACAATCTCTGATGCCTCCACAGGCGGCTTCAGCAGTGAGAACTGTTCAGAAAGAGGAGCCTGAATTTCAGTGTTCTTAAACGTGACGAAAGCTCAGTGCTCTTGTATGTACTATTCACGAAGCCAGGAAACTGGACTTGAGTATTTACTAACTGTGTTTCTACTAAAACAGAAATATTATAGCCCCATTATGTGAGACCGGAAGAGAGGAAGGAAAGAGGAATCTCACCTTTGGTGCTTTGGTGAAGGGTAAGTTCATGAATTTTAGAAATGTTTCACAAGGATCAAAGCAAACAGAATTGTGAGTTCACTGTCAAGTGACCAGAGTACCCAGTTAGCTAGAGCCCAAACCAGCAGCACCCCAGGTTCTCAAGTAACTGCAGAGGCTGCTGGAGGCCAGGGCCAGGCCTATTCTGAGGGAATCTGCTACAGGCCCGGCTTCTGGGCCTTTCCTTGGTGGCCTGGCAAGCTGGAGTGGGCTGGGAGGTGGCTCAGGGGATACGCCAGGTGTCCCCTTTCCCCTGCATTTTCCAGGGTGATTGACATGGGCTGCAGTTTCCATGTGAGGTCTGAGATCATAGCTGCATCTTCGTACAAGGATCTTGGGCGCAGCCACCTGTGACAGGTCTCCACTCTGCGTTGTAATCAAATCCGGCACCAGGTGTGCAAACGTGTTGGATTGTGCAGTCGAGACAGGTGCTAGGTAATTAATTATATGGCAACTCCGATGCTTTCTAGGAGTTCTGGAAGGCAGCTAATGGCACTCCCTGGCCTTCCACGCCACTGTTCGTAACAGTGGGCAATACTGCCTCCTAGGGGTTGTTGAGGAAATTATGAATGTAGTGTGTGTGTAGGAGGAGAAGGAGGGATTATCTCTAGTAATGAAAAACTTGTTTACATATACACACAACTTATCTCTTATGGCTTTAATCTACAATAACTATGTAAATTAAGGAAAGATTGTACTTATATTCTGATGGAACTTGACTGAGAGTTATTCACCAGTGCAATGCAGCCCGTGGCACTTGGGTCACCCCTACTATTCTGCATTGGTGGCTGTCATAGCTGCGTGAGTCTGTGAGCAGGCACAGGCCTCAGACTACTCCTCATGTCCCCTACCTATAATCATGCCTCAGCATTTCCGTATTGAAACAGTATTAATTTATTATAATGACTTAGTTTTTGTCTGTTCTTTATAGTACTGTTAGGATATTAGAGTGAGTAGGATATTACCTGTGTAGGTGGGCTGTGTCTGTGCATTTCACTTTAGGGCACTATAGGGGAGAGTCATACCGTATCTGTCATGAAAGAGGGGCGTTGAGTCTGGTAGGGTGGGGAAGTGCCATCCCAATGGGACTTACAGCCCCCAGCAATTCTGCTGTGCTGGAATAATCTGGAAATCAGCTGTGCTCTGGGATATTATGCTAGGGGCTCTGCCCTGGCTGGCCGGAGTGACCACTCATGGACTGGACGGTCTGCAGCTGTAACACGGGTGTCCCTTACTCCTCAGGTGGGTCCAGCACTTACCCAGCTCCTTGGAGCTGGGCAGACCGGGAGATGTTTTTGGACCCTGGAAAGTTAGGTGCTGCATTCAAGTGCATGAACTTCTGAGGACTGGCATGGGAAAGATGGCCCTTTATAATGAGCTGCCTCTGAATATCCTATGCTAATCTGTATCCAACCTAGAACATCAACGTCCCTTCACCCAAGTAGACTGAAAAGTGGGGAGCCAACATACTCTGCTTGATTCCAAAAGCAAAAACAATCTTCACAAAACCCAGGTAATTAACAGAGTCTTCCCAAGAGACAGAACAATTCTTGATAGGAAGCTGGCTCCCAAAGAAGTGCATCTGTGCCCTGGCAGGTGTGGCTCAGTGGTTTGAGTGCCGGCCTCCAAACCGAAAGTTCACCGGTTTGAGTCCCATTCGGGGCACAGGGCTGGGTTTCAGGCCAGATCCCCAGTTTGGGGTGTGGGAGAGGCAACTGGTTGCTGTATCTCTCATGCATGCATTGATGTTTCTCCCCCTCCCTCCCCGTCTCTCTAAAAATAAATAAATAAAATCATTAAAAGCAAGAAAAGAAGTGGGTCTGAGGCTTGCCCAAGAGCCTGCAGAAAAGCAGTAGGTGTTTGGCTTAACCGCCACAGGCGTGGTGAAGGACAGCTGATCCCAACTGTGGGAGCCTGTAGGTGGCCAGGTGTTTCCTAGAGGTGTCAGAATGTATTTTGACACTGCTCTTCCCACCAGGAGAGTTGTTCTCATCGGATGGACATTCAGGAATGAATGTAAATGAACAAAGAGCACAGAAACAGACTCATAGGTGCAGAGAGCAGGCCGACGGTTGCCAGATGGGAGGAGTTTAGGGGATGCGTGAAAAAGGTGAAGGGATTGAGAAGCACAGATTGGTAGTTACAGAATAGTCATGGGGATGAAAAGTACAGCGTAGGGAAATAAAGTCAAGAATGTTGTAATAACTATATATGAGGCCAGGTGGGTACTGGAAATATCAGGGGAGGAACTTTGTAAAGTCGATGATTGTCTGACCACGCTGCTGTACACCTGAAACTAATACAAAATAACACTGAGTGTGAACTGTAATTGAACAAAAAATTTAAAAAGAAATGTGTTAAAATTTATGAGTGACTCTAATGTATCCTAAAAACAAAAAAGGGATCGTCGGTTTGGCCCCAGTGAAAGCAGCACAGGGCGGCTGCTGGCCCGGCCAGCTGTGTGGAGACGCGTCCTGCAATTCAATTGCTCCACCTGCCGCGTCAGCCGGGAAATGCAGAAGCTGCTGGAGAAAGGGAGACAGGAAGGAAGGGCAACTGGAGGACGAGACCGCCAATGCTGTGGTCCCTTGTTGAGCTGTTCATTTATTGTACAGAGAAACCCGCAAATAGGAGGAAAATTTGTTATACCCATTTCACGGATGAAGAAACCGAGACAGAGAGGCTGAATTACTTTGCGCAAGTCTACACACCTGTTACCTGGCATGCCTGATTTTTCAAGGCCTTCTACTCACTGCAGTATGATCAGGCACTAGGTTAAATAATTTCACTTTTAATGTCTTATTTAGCACAGCAAGCCTTTGAAGTACGTGTTCTCCTGACTTTGAGAAAGGTGGAACCTGAAACTTAGAGACATGAAGTCACTTGTCCAAGGTCCCAAAGTCACTGAACAGCAGCGTTCTGCCTGGTGCCAAAGCTTGGCCCTCGTGCACGGGCAGTGGAAGGTGAGCAGATAGAGGCAGAATGATGTCACACCTGTAAATAAGGGCTGTGCCACTCCATTAATTCTGGAGTTGCTGCCATTCTCACCATTTCCCAATGAGCGGATACACTTGGCTTTGCACAGCACATGTAAATGAGAGAAGACGTGTGTGAACAGAATCAGGGCTAACCGAATGCTTTGGGAAGAATGCTCATGGCTGAAACGGATTCCACTGTAAACGGTTTTGTTGCAGAAAACAATAAAACGGTAATTTAGCCTCTTATAAAAAATGGGCTTTTGTACTTTGCATTTGCTTTCAATTAAAAAATACATTTCATATGCATTCATATGTCTGTTTTCTTTATACAAGTGAAAAAATTACAGATAAAGTCACTTGACTCCCATCCCACATCCCCTCCACGCTGTCCAAGTGCAGTCCCCAGAAGGAGATGTTATATATTTATGATCTTTTTCTATGCGTTTGCTTTCCAGAATTGAAAATATGTATTGCATTCTGTGGATCTTTACATAAACAAGGCAAAGCCCACACATTGCTTTCTCCCCCTCCGCCTCAACTTAATATGACTCAGAGCCCTGTCCCTGCCAGAGCACACAGGTCAGCTTGTTTTTCTTTCAATGTGCACGTGCTCCATAGAATGGCACCAGCACAGTGCACGCACTTGGGTCCCTACTCATGGGCACTGAGTTTGCTTCCAGGTTGTTCCTGTTATAAATGTTGCTGCATTGAAAGTCATTGTACACACCTCTTAGTGCCGAGCGTACAGTTCTTGAGGACAAATACAGGACGGAATTGCCAGACGGTAGGGTGTGCACCTTAAAATACTGACAGAGCGAAATTGCCCTTCTAATCGGCATACGCTGACCAGCAACACCTGTCTTTCCCGTCGCTTTGCCAGCTCTCGTTGTTATCACTTTAAAACTTTGGCATTATTTTGGATGAGATTATCTCAAGTTTTAAAAACAATTTGCATTTCTCCCATTCTTAGTGAGTCTGAGAATATCCTGCTCATCAGCCGATCCTGTCCTGACTTGCCCATTATGCCTTTCTTTCCACAGAATTATCTTCTTTCTTATTGTTATATATATGTTTTTTTTTCATTTAAAGGAAAGTATGGCATTTAAATATAGTCAAATGAAACTTTTTCCTCTATGAGTCTTAAGTTTTTATAGGTTGATTAAACGGCCTCATATACTGTAAGGCCTTTACCTACAGCAGGGGTGTCAAACTCATTTTCACCAGGGGCCACATCAGCCTCATGGTTGCCCTTCAAAGGGCAGAATGTAATTTTATGACCACATAAATGTAACTTACTCCTTAACTAGGGGCAAGAAGCTTGGCGCTGCCACTGGGTAGAAACAAGGCACGGGGCCAGATAAAACAAGGTGGCGGGCCGGATTCTGCCCGTGGGCCTTGTGTCTGCCACCTGTGACCTATATAGATAGGTTCCTGTACAACACGATCTTTTAACACTTTTGAGTTGAGTTTATATTTTATCTAATTGGATTTAACTTGTGATTAGTGATGTGAAGTTATGGACCAAACTGTTCTTCCAAATAGAAAGCCTATATTCTAACAACATGTGTTAATGATCTATCTAATGATCAGAAGTGAAATTTCACTATGGACTAAATTTCAATACAGACATAAGTCTATTTCTGATACCAATTATATCCTTCATTGACTTTTCTATTATTCCTCTATCAGTATAAAAATACTATACCCTTTTCATCACGGAAGCTACGTAATATGTTTTATATATTTGACTGGACAAATCTTTTCTTGTTTCGTTTTCAAAATTGCCATGACCAATTTTGTGCTTTCACTTTCCTTTAGAAGTTTTAGGATGAGATCGTCAAATCAGAACAAACTTATGTTGAAATGTTGTTTGAGGTTGCTTTGAACTTACACATTAATTTTGGGAATATAGAAAACCTTACAATATCGAGTATTCTTATCCAAGAACATGTATTTATCACCATTTGCCCAGTTTGTTTTTAAAAGTGAGGAAAGTTTATAGTTTCTACATAAAGGCTGCATACCTTTCTCACGAGGTCTATTCCTGGATCCTTTATAGTGTTTGTTGCTATGGTGAACAGAATCTTTTAAAAATGATCTTATTGCTCATGGCTGGCATGTGGCGAATAATGGTAGTTTGGGCAAGTCTTTCCTACACTTGTCGTTTTGAATTTCCTGGTGTTCTTCAATTTTACTATTTATAGGTAGTTTTTATACTTAACTGAATTTTATTTGGCTTCTTGAGTCTGAGAAACGCTGCCTTTTAACAATTTAAAAGATTCACAATAACGCAGTCAGTCCTTAGCTTTCC
>PVKM010043661.1:0-12462 GCA_004027735.1 Carollia perspicillata | reverse complement strand
TTGGATATTAACCCCTTATCAGATATATCAGTAAATATGTTCCCCCATTCTGTGGGTTGACTTTTTATTTTGCTGATGTTTTCCCTTGCTGTACAAAACCTTTTTAGTTTGATGTAGTCCCATTTGTTTATTTTTTCTATTGTTTCTCCTGCCTGGGAAGGTATATCTGATAAAATATTGCTGTCTATGGTTTTTTTTTCCTACGATTTTTATGGTTTCCAGTCTAACATTAAAGTCTTTAATACGTTTTTATGTAGGAAGGTGGTCTGGTTTCATTTTTCTGCACATATCTGTCTAATTTTCCCAACACCATTTATTGAATAAACTATCTTTAGCCCATTTTATGTAATTGTTTCCTCTGTTGAATATTAATTGACTATAAAGGTGTGGGTTAATTTCTGGGCTCTCTATTCTGTTCCATTGATGTATGTATTTGTTTTTATGCCAATATCAGGCTGTTTTGATTACAGTGGCCTTGTAATATAGTTTGATATTAGGTAGCATGATTCCTGCAACTTCGTTATTCTTTCTCAGGGTCGCTGCTGCTATGCAGGGCCTTTTGTGGTTCCAGGATCTTATAACTTTCCAAGTACACATCTTTTATATCCTTGGTTAGATTTATTCCTAGTTATTTTACTCCTTTTGAAGCTATTGTAAATGGGATTTTTTTTTCAGTTTCCCTTTCTGTTATTCGTTACTGGCATATAAAAATACAACTGATTTGTGGATGTTAATTTTGTATCCTGATACTTTACTGAATTCCTTTATCAGTCCTAGTAGTTTCATGGTGGAATCTTTAGGATTCTTATGTACAATATCACATGATCTGCAAATAGAGACAGTTTTACTTCTTCCTTTCCAATTTGGACACCTTTTATTTCTTCTTGTCTGATTGCTGTGACTACATAAATATTGGTCTTCTTCTGTACTAGTCTGCAGGGGCTGCCATAAAATACCACAGGCTGGATGGCTTAAACAAGACACATTTATCTGCAAGTCCAAGGTCAAGGTGCCAGCACTGGTTTCTAGTGAGGCCTCTCTTCCTGGCTTGCAGATGGCAGCCTTCTCATTCCATGCTCACATGGCCTTTGTGTGTGCACGGGGGAAGAGAGATCTCTGGTCTCTTCCTCTTGTTCTAAGGACACCAGTCCTGTTGCCTTAGGGCTCACCATTATGCCTTCATCTAACCTTAATTACCTACTTAAAGGACCTATCTCCGAATTCAGTCACATTGGGGTTTAGAGCTTCAACATAGTAATTGGGGGAGAAGGAAACAGAATTCAGTCCATAACAACTTGCTCCTTTATTTGCATAGAAATCTACAGTTGTCAAAGCACTTTCACGTGCATTCTCATTTTTAATCCTCACAACAAATCTGAAGAGACACCAAGCAGGCATTACCCCACTGTACAGATGAGGGTTCCATGACTCATCCAAGGACACAACTGGTATATGGCTGAGCTAGGATTCAAATCCAGGGTTGTAGAACTCTAGCACCCTTAACAAAAATAAATACTTTTACTAGTTCAATTACAAACATGTGTAGTTAGTGCTTGCCCTGACACTTTGCTGGTGAAAGTACAAAAAATGAGAAGCGCCGCACAGAGCAAAAAGCACGTGGCTTCTGGAGTCAGAAACATGCCTGCATATGCGCCTGTCCAGGACATACCTCACTGCCCATTCCTTTGGCACCTCGGTTGGGTAACTCCTTCTCTCCCAAAGCTCTGCAGCTCATATGACCTTGCCCTCCTCTGAAATGTTGGTCTCCACCACTCTTTTGAAAATGAATTGCTTTGTGCCTGGAAAGTGATTCCAGTTTTCACGGATTTGCCCAGCCTCACCCATGCTCTGGATGTAAGTCTGATTTTGCTCTGTCTTGCCCTACCACAGCTGTTCCAAATGTGTTTTTGACAGGTCTCCCCGAATGTCAGCTATCATCTGTGAAGAAATTATTGTACGAATAACCGTGTAGATTTCAGTGACATTACAATGTCCTTCTGACAAAGTTGAAAAAATATGAGACAAAGAACTATAAATCTCTGCTGTCACAAAGTCAAGATGCCACATTCCCCGTTGTCCAGGTCATGCGCTCCTGTGTGAGAAGTGTTGAGGGCATTCCTTGTCTTTCTCTTTGCTTTTTTCTAGGAAATTTTTCAGAATAAAGAGTTCCTGCAGGCTGGCACTACCTGAGTCTTCAGAGAGGGAGTAAATATTCCCTCTGATAGTGCAGTATTGTGTGATCATGTTTGTTCTGGAGACAAAGTGCCTGAAGCATTAGTGATCGGACAGTGTGTTCAATTCCAGACATGACCACATTACTATCTATCTGGACTCTGCCTGTGTGCTTGTCCTCAGTCAGGCCTATACCTGAAGCATTGGAAAAAACTGACATGCAGCTGGCTCATCCTAGAGAATGGAATACTCTGTAAAAGTGATACTCTAAAGGTTATCTTTTTCGGGTTGCTAAATGTACTTTGAGATTACAAGATCATTGCTTCATCAGGTAAACTAAATGCAAAGGGTTCTTCTGATTAAAGCAGGCTGTTTGCAACATTGTTTTTAAGTTTTAGGTTAACCAACTATCCAGGTTAGCCTACAATCATGGGGTCTCCCTGGATGTAGGATGCCGTGTTAAACTGGGAGAGTCCTGGGCAAACTGGGACAGCTGGTCACCCTATTAAATTATATGAAACTGTAAACCCATTGCGGAATGCAGAGTCTTTGGGGGTGAGAAGGTTTCTTTTTGGTTATTTAATTATTCCATACTCATTCCTACATTAATCCTGAAACAGTGACACTATCACTAGCTTCACAGTCCTCTTGCGAGAGTTCAAGTACTTAGTGCTTGTGCACGTGTACAGAGTCAACACTTTGCAGTGTGCCAGGTGGATACTGGAAATATTGGGGAACACTTTGTAAAGTATATGATTGTCTAACCACTATGCTGTACACCTGAAACTAATACAAAGTAATATTAAATGTAAACTTTAATTGAAAATAAAATTTAAAAATAATAAATAAAGTAACCAGAGGAAAAAATATTTTGCCATGTTATGAGGGGTTGTGGGCAGCTGTGATGAATAAGGATATAATTGATTATTCTCAGTGATATTAACCTGGCAGGTATGTAGTTTCCCTTTGAAAGGTGTCTATGGCTGGAAGGTGTGAGATATAATGAGTATCGAGGGCAAAGCTGAGGTCAGGTCTGGGACACAAAGATGGGCTCAGAGACACACAGACAAGTTTCGATATGGAAGTAGGAGATTGGGTCAGTGCTGAGAATCCTAAGCAAGAGGGTCATAAGCAGGGCCTGGAGGATGTGCAGGCTGGGCTGGTCAACAGAGATGTGAGCCAGGCAGCAGGCACAGGACAAGACACCTGTGGTCAGAGCACAGAGGGATATGGAGCTCAGAGACCAAACTGAGCCAGAGGGTGCAATCCAGAAGCTATTCCATTCATCTGGAACATGGCTAAGAAGCTAGAAACAGGAAGAGAAAAAAACCTTAGAGGAGCCAAAATCAACATCACAGACAGAGACCTCAAAAAAGAGCCCTTCTCAGACCACTCTTGAGAATGTGATTCTAAGATGTTGTGTTATCTGTGTTCCATTGCAACACAGAAGCCCAAAATCAGCAAGAGAAATGCCATACGCGGGCCGAATGTGAGCACATAAATGTGTCAAACATCAATCTAATGGCAGTAAAGAGAACAGAAGCAATAAAACAAATGATCAGTCTGGTGCCATTTACTATACCTAACACCTGACCTTGAGGGGCCATGATAAGAACCAAATGAACTCTTCTACTCTCACTGATGCCACCATCCAAGTTTACAGGATGGATTATGCTCCTCAGACTTTCAAGATCACTCACACATACTCAGAGGATGGATAAGTGAATTGTGGTACACTCCTACAACAGAATATTTCAAGCAATAGAAAGGAATGAACTATTGCTAAACAGAACAATCTCAAAAACATTATATGAGGGGAAAGGGCAAATACAGAAAAGTTTTAACTATATGATTCCATTTAGATGACATTCTGGAACAGGCAAAGCTGTCCCATGGTGATTGAAGTCCAAAGTGGGTCTGAGAAAGTGAAGGGACTTTTTGAGGTAATAGAAATGTCTGTCATGCTTGAGTTGGTGGTTTCATGGGTATATACAAATTTTCAAATGTATTAACCTAAACACTTAAGACATGCATCTTATTGTATACTAATTATACACCATTTTAAATAAGTTTTTAAAACACATTTAATGATGGCATTTTTTTAAAATTCAAAAGTAATGTATATCATGTCAACTTTCTGTTTCAAAACTCAAAAAATCAAAATAAGTTTTTAAAAATATATCATTATGCAATATTTTATACATATGTAATTCATTAGCTCTTCCCAGGTGCCCGACATTGTGCTAGTCACTGGAAATACAAAGATGAATAAACACTATTCCTACCCTCATACCATTGACAGATGCATGGCCAAATGCTTACAATATAGTGTCATAAGGTATGAAAAGAAGAGAGAGATTGAGAAGTGGTGGGGATCTAGGAAGACTTTCTAGCACCAGCAACATTTGAGCAGAGTCTTGAAGAATGTATACAATAACAGGAGGATGCGGAAAGGAAAGATGGTGCATTCCAGGCAGAAATAGCATGTGCAAAGAAAGAGGCATAAAGTTACTTTTACTGCAGAACAGGGAATCCTGAGTAGCTGAAGCATAGAGTGCAGGAGAGAAAAAAAAGAAAGTGAAATTGAGAAGACAGAATGAGGCCAGACACTGAAAGGCAAAAAGACTTGATCCTGTAGCCAACAAGGAGCCCATGGAGGTTTCAAGCAAGAGAGTGACTGATGGGGACTGTTTCATCCATAGGTAAATAGATAAGAAGACGATAGCCTAGAAAGGGGCAATAATAGGGCAAAGACACCAGTTAGCCTATGTAAGGTGACAGACGTTAACTAGACTTATTGTGGTGATCATTTTGCAATGTATACAAATATTGAATCATTATGTGGTATACCCAAAACTAAAGTAATATTATATGCTAATGACACCTCAATTTTAAATACAAATAAATAAAAATAAAAACAAAGTTTCCCCTTCTTGACACATCAAATATATATTTTATAAATTTAATTACAAAATAAAGTGTTACCAACTAAAGAGAGAGAGAGACCAGTTACCACAGCTGTAAAATCTAGCAGAGATAACCAGGACACACACTGAGGCAGTAAGAAAGGGGGTGGGGCATTTGGGGAGTGGGGAACACCATAGAATTTAGTGATGTTGAGAATAAGAGGACAGAAAGAAGTAGAGACAACTTAAAACATTCAACTAAGGCATTTGGCCCAAAAGTGACTTCCTATTGGTAGAAAGATAAGCTGAGGGAACAGATGATTTGCTTGAGGTACCTGCAGAAATACCAGCTGCATTTGTCCAGTTGGTGTTTGGAAATAAATGTCTGGAATTCAGAAAGCAGTTGTCAACTAGAGATTAAAGCTGGAGAGTCATCTTCCCAACTGCAAATAAATCCAGCCAGAACACAAAATGTTGATGTGATTGGTGTGAATCTGGACTAACCAAAGAGTTGCTAAAACATGTGAAACTAAAAAGCACACCTGTCTGTCCACAGGTAGGGTTGGCAAGGAGAGTGTGGGGTTTGGAATCAGGAGACCTGGGTTCTGATCCCAGCACTCCATTGTATGGTGAAGACCAGAAGAACAGAAAGGGAAGGAATGGAGCTGCAGAAAGAAAGAGGCATCAGAGAGGAGTGGGGTAAGGCCAGTACCTGTGGGGGAACTCCTCCCACTTCCTTCTTCCACCTATAGTTACTCTTCCTCTCATTATCACATAGCAGAGCTACAAAACCAGCCTCTTGAGGTCTAGGAAGTTGAGGGCAGTTATAACCTTCATAGAAAGAAACCTGGGCACTTGAAAACTGCAAGCATTAGTGCTTTTAAACAAGATTCACTGCATAAGTTCTGGAATGCACTACAGAATGAAAATTCAGGGCCTCCTGCTTAAAAAATTATTAAAAATTTCAAGATGGTAATAACAGAGCATTGAACCAACACAGGCCAGGCCTCCTCTAAGCTCGGGGGCCAGTGTCAACTGCACAGATTGCATGCTGTGAATCTGAATGGCTGAATCTCTCTAAGCTTTCAAACTCTCTGTAAAATAAGTGTTGTTCATGATGTTCTTGGAAGGAGTAAATGATAAACATGCGTGTGAGAGAAGCCTGACTCATAGTAAATTCTCAATACCTGGTAGAATTTTTCGTGCCACCGAGCAACTCCACTTGCCCTCAGAATCTGTAGTGGGCTCTGCTCAGCAGGCTCTCTACTGCTGATAACCAGCACTTCCTTGGAAAATAGTCAGCAGTTATCCTCCTGGCTTGTCTGGGTAAAAAAGTGTTCAGACTAGACACTCATTAAATAACATGCTTCAGACACTCTTAGCAAATATAGCAGCAAAAACAGGAAACAAGGCAATGTTCAAGGAAGCTTTCCTCCCCTAGGAGTCCACCAGTTGTCATGTTTCATTGCCCACATTGTATTACTGGGCACTGTATGTAGTGCTATAAATAACATATTCTACCAGGAACCCTTGGCTGGGACAGAAATGAGGAGTCCATTTACTGAAAAGATTAGACAGATGTTGTCCATCACAAATTTGTCAACTTCATCTACTCCATGCTTATTTAATGCCTGTGCAACTTGGACCAAACTGAAAAAAGCTGTGTTCTTTAATGAAGGGGTAGTTATGTAAAGATTTATGTCTTTCCTAAATATCTTTATTTATAAGCTGTGAGAGTTCACTCTAACGCATGCTGGGACCTCTGCAGCAGGCCAGTAGGGAAGGTGAACCAGTTGAGATACACCAGGAAAGGATCAAAAGCAACTGAACTGTGGTACAATCACAGGGAAAAAAAAAGATGCTCAATAGTACAATATACAAGACCCAAGATAAATAGCAGAGTGGCTTGTCCTCAATTCATACAAATATCCAAAATGGCACAAGATTACATTTGGGGTGCTTCTGTCGATCTCTAGAATCAAAATTTCTATGTACGCACACAGCCAATTTATACTTATTAACTCGATCCAAAACCAGTTGTCCAAACAATGGTTTGTGAGATGAACCAACCATTTCCCCAGGCCTCTCATCAGCTAAACTAACTCAAACTCCCTAAATATCAAAATTTCATTATTAAAATCAAATTTGGAGTCTTTAACAAACAATATCTTTACCCTAGAAGTTACTTTAATGCCCCTTAATCCTGGCAAGTCATTAGTACAAATATTTCAGGCATTTGGGACCTGTGAGGCCTGTCAAATGTCATTGCAATGACATCAAACTGGCTTTTCCATGTAAAAGCCAAGCTTTGGCATGTACATCTATAATGGATATAGTTCATGCATTTTTCCATGTTCTTTCTATATTAGAGCACTTTCGATCTTATGAATCCCACTTTCCCAAGGTGGAAGCCAGAAACTACTTCCCCAACCCCCTCTGCAATGAGGGAAAAACATGTGACTTAAATTTAACCAAACAGACACAACTGCATGAGATTTTTTTTTTTCTGTTGTGTTAGGAAGTTTCAAAGAGAAATACATATAGAGGGAATTCTGGGAGGATAGAGACAGGGGTATAGTTTTTTAATCTCTCTGAATCCCCGCATAAAAACGTACGAAGTAACTAGATAGCAAAACCGAACTGCCATGTAAAACATTTACAACAAAATTAGAATGTAACATTACCCCCACAAACGAACTGCAAATTACAAGATCATCAACTGTCACCCAATCTGCATGGTCTCAGCATTTGCACAAGAGAAACCAGAGAGAAGCAACAGGGTGTCTGCTGGACCTGTGAACGGGAGAACTCCCAAACAGCCAACAGGTGTGTAAAGGAGCGTTCACTGGGACAATCTGGGAACAGCTGAAGCTGGAAGAGCTTTTCCCACTCCAATAGTGGGTGAGTACAACAGGCTTTCAATAAGGACCGGTGGGTCTGGAGAAGTCAAGGTCCTGTGAATTTTTGAAAGTGTTAATTCAGGGCTTTCTTTCAGTGCAGGGCTCCACACAGAGGAGAACTTCTAGAAGAGGAATCAAAATTGAGATGGACAGAGACAAAGGAAAGAGACAGTCCAGTTAAAAGCAAAGAAACATATAATATTTCTGACTGTTTCTGAACAGTCAGAAATATTACATGAAAACAACCAAAGATAAAAATTAGAAAGAGTACTGTCAACGATGGTTCCTTCTGAAAGTTCAAGAGAATTAATTTTAAAAATAAGTGTTATTAATTTATTTTAAACATTATATAATATTTATTAACATAAATATTTCAAAACCAAATTCCACATGAAGTTATTATATTTTTTAAAAGAGATTGAGAAGCTGAAAAATATCTTTATAGATCACAAAAAGCCACATGCCTAAAAGACATGCCTAAAAAAACAGATACAAAATTTAACTTTCTATATAAAAAACTAAAATATAAATTTAAAGGATACAAGACATAAAAGGACAACAGAAATTAGAAGTAAGAAAAAGTCAGAAATAAGATGCCAGAACTCAGGAAATAATTGTATATAAAAGAAAACATCATTTCAGAAATAAAGAGAAAATTACAGTGAATAAATAAAATAGATAATGCCTTATGAGAAATGGAAAAAAAATTAAAGAAAAGTTTGAAATAAACAAGAAATGAACAAAAATAAAAGGGACATGGAAGGAAGTACTAAATATTGACAATAGGCAATGAAGATCCAACATGAAGTATAATAGGCGACATTAAGAAGAAAATCATAACAAAGGAGCAGAACAAATACTAAAAACTTTATTTCAAAAAGTATCCAAGAAAAAGAAAAAACTAATTGAAACGACATTGAAAGAGCACATGGAGTACCTAAAAATACCAACTCAGAATAACCAATGCCAAAATATATTCTAGAAAAAAATTACTGGACATTAAAAGTCCCTTTGTGCATCTAGGCAAAAATAGGTAGTGATGTTTAAGATAAATTTTCATTAAACTTTTTGACAGCATGACTGTATGCCAGATGAAAACAAAATAATATAAAAATATTCTTAAGGATAAAAAATGTGATTCAAGGGTTTTATATCCTGAGAAAATGATTTCAAAGTATAAAGAGCATAAACCATTAACATGCAAAATAATCAGGGAATATGATTGCTATCCATAAGCTTTTTCTGAGGAATGTAATGGAGAACAAGCTTTAGACAACCAAAATGGCCAGAGAGACATTGACATTAGGACTGGTGGTGAGCATTAAACATACAGTTGTTTGTAGAGCTAAGACTAAATGAGGTTTAAAAGGGAGAGACTACAGTATGCAATGACCATCTGTTCAGCTACATTAGACATATCAACTATTTAAAAATCAAAGAAAAGGAACACATGAATAAGACATTAACTACTCACAATAATTCCATTTGTGGTGGTGGTAGCAGTAGTAGTATTACTCTAAGACTATTGTGTGGTCAATGTGAGAAAAAAAGAAGAGAGTAATCATAGGATATTCTAATTATATCATCCTCTGCATTTTTGAGGATCAGTGTTTTCAGTATGAAAAGAAGGATATATAGATTTAACTTAGAAAAGGTTAAGTTAAAAAAAAGAACTAGTTGTTATTTGAATTGGAAGTTAGAAACACATGAAATGTGTTTTACCTTTTATTTGTGTTACCTTTTATTTTATTATTAAAAATATATATTACATATGTGTAATATTACATGTATAGATCTTCTAGCTCTGCCCACTGAAGAGACTCAGGAATGATACCAAGTCAGTAACAACAAATATTTGTGACCAGATCATGGTCTTCAAAGGCTAATTCTCACTAAAAGAAACCAGGGCTTCTTGAAGAAATGACTGGTTTTAGGTTGAGGCACAAAACGTAAAAAATGAGCCTGACACTCTTTGTCATATCAGATAGTGAGGAAAACATTAAAGACCACAAGGGTCATGTCAAAAGACAGGCAGGAGTGTGTCCCGACTGGTGAGGCTCAGTTGGTTGGGCATTGTCTGCAAAGCGGAAGGTCACCAGTTCAATTCATGGTCAGGGCACATGCCTGGGTTGGGGGCTGGGTCCCTGATCTAAGTCAGGCACCTATGAGAGGCAAACAATAGGTGTTTCTCACATCAATGTTACTCTTCCACTCCTCCCTCTCCTTACTGTCTCTAAAAATAAATAAATAAAAATCTTTAAATATATATTGTATGTATTTATTTTAGAGAGGGGAAGGGAAGGAGAAAGAGAAGGAAGAAAACATCAATGATTGGTTGTCTCTTGCTCGCCCCCCACGGGGGACCTGGCCTGCAACCCAGGCATGTGCCCTGACTGGGAATCGAACTGGCAACCATTTGCTTCATAGTCTGGCACTCAATCCACTGAGCCACACTAGCCAGGGCTAAATAAAAATCTCAAATCAAAAAAAAAAAAAAAAAAACCAGCAGGAGTCAAATTGAAGAGGCTTCCACTAGCAAAAGATAGAACAATTGAGCTGTGAAAACAATAACTTCAATTTGATTGAAAATCATTAAATATGTTTTTATTTAAGAAGTCATGATAATGTATTTTTTTAAACTGGTCATTTTTAGAGAATGATAGGGTGCTAGGAAACCAATTTATGATCTTGAAAACTAATAAATAAAGGGAGAGACTCAAAACTCAAATATTTATCCTGCCTTTCCATTATGATCTGAACAACCAAGTAACTCATAAGTAGATAAGGGGAAGAGTATCTCTATGAAATTATTTTAACTAAAAATTATTTTAAAATAGTAAAATTAGAAAATCATCAATTAAAATAACCCCTAATGAATTAATGGATGTAGGCAACAATTACCAATAGGTGATATCATAACAAAAATAAGAATAAGCAGACGTATATGCATCCTGATAAAAGAACGTTTCAGAAGCGATATTGTCATATGTCCTAGTGCGTCACGTGGGAGACGTGCTTATCAGATTTTCTCGCTATTAGGAATGCATAATTTGGTCACTTGGTTAAGGGGCTGAATGCATGAGATTTTGATTTGGAAAATATTGTTTTAAAAAATTAAAATTAAAGAAAAAGGAGGAAGTCTCCCAGAATCCATAGTGGCAGAGCACAGGGAAGGGAGGCATCGAGCTTTCTGGGCAACTTGGCAGAATTTCTAGCAACAGCGTCTCATGCCCAAGGTTGGCAGCAGTCACTTCTCTCCTGGAACAGCCAGCAATGTAATCAGTGTAATTCAGCCATTGTTTCTAAGCGCAAAACTCTCCTGGAAAGTTTCTAAAATACCTAATTGCCATTGCTAGATTTATCCCCCTAGAAAGGATTCTGTTGTTTGTAACTAGCAGAGCCTGACTGATATAGAATCCAAAGGGTTGACAATCCTGTGTGTACATGCATGTGTGTGTGTGTGTGTGTGTGTGTTTAAATTAATGAGTCTCCAAATGCCATTAATTTCTCCAAATTCATTTTAAAAGCCTAGATTGGCTGACAAAACAGAACTATTTGCTTTGATCAGTGTTTGCTTCTGAAAACCTTCAAGAAGATAAACAGAAGCTCAGCTTTCACAGAAGTCTGTGTATTTGACAACTGTTGTGAGTGTATGTACAGTAATCTTTTGTTTTATACAAACCTGACAAGAGAGTTACAATGACGAGCCTTTTTCAGAAAATTCTTAAAGAATCACTTATTCTGGAAGCAATTAAGCCTGAAAGCACACTCAGTGTTAATGTTTATTCAGCATTTACTTGTCTTTTCTGTTCCACACTTTCTTGTCCTTCCTACAACTTATTTTGTATTGTGGTAAATGGTAATGGTGTTCAAACCTACTCACTGCCTCTACCTAAGAAGGAATTATACTTTTCTTTCTAATTGTGTCAGACTTGGGTATGTGACTTGATTTGGCCAATAGGAGGTAAGAAGTAATATGGAAGGTCTGTCCGGAAAAAGTCCAGCCATTGTTAATACAAGAAAAATGGTTTGTGCAACATCAACGTAACCTGGCAGCCAAGGAGAGTGGACTGGAATGAGCATGTGTGAACAATGATGACTTCACTGTACCAGTCAGTGGGGGTGGTAGGTGCCATTGAGTGAGCATGTGTAATATGTGACTGTGAATCTACATCACATTTTGTGTTAAGCTTGAACATTCCTCCACAGAAACTATTTGGATGGTTCACAAGTCCACAGATATGAGCAACAGGTGATTGGCAGCTTCATCACAACAATGCACCCGCTCATGTACCATGTCTCATGCAGTTTTTGGTGAAACGTCAAATCACCCAGGTGACTCTACAGCCCAGATTTGGCGCCCTGAGACTTCTGGCTTTTCCCAAAACTAAAATCACCTTTGAAAGGGAAGAGATTTCAGACCGTGGATGAGAGTGAGAAAAATACAATGGGATAGTTGATAGTGATTGGGAGAACTGTGTTGC
>PVKM010043660.1:0-12463 GCA_004027735.1 Carollia perspicillata | reverse complement strand
TTAAGTGATTATTGATAGGTATGTATTTATTACCATTTTTTGAATTTTACTGTTGTTAATTACAGTTGTCTGCATTTACTCCCCATCACTCCCCCGAGCCCAGCCAAACCCACCGGCCCTTGTTTTCACCCCTCCCCCTTGGTTTTCTCCATGTGTCCTTTATTGTTGTTCCTGAAAACCCTTCCCCCCATTATACCCTCCCACCTCCCCTCTAGTTACTGTCAGATTGTTCTTAATTTCAATGTCTCTGGTTATATTATGCCTGCTTTTGTCCTTTGTTGATTATGTTCCAGTTAAAGGTGAGATCATATGGTATTTGTCCCTCACCACCTGGTTTATTTTACTTAGCATAATGCTCTCCAGTTCCATCCATGCTATCACAAAGGATAGGAGCTCCTTTTTTTCTGCTGTGTAGAACAAACATTTCAGAAATTTGTAAGGAAACATTTTATTCTTTTAACTATGTTCCTCTTTTCTTTTTGTCCTCCTCCTCCTTTTCTACCTTCTTCTTTAAGAGGACTCTTTAAAATTTCTTGTAACGTTGGCTTTGTGGTAAAAACCTTTAGCTCTTTCTTTTCTGAGAACCTCTTTAGTTTTTCTTTAATTTGAAATGATAGCTTTGCTGTGTAAAGTAGTCTGGATTGTTGTTACTTGCTTTACATCACTTTGAATTTATCATGTCAAAACTTTCTGGCCCAAAATGTTTCTGTTGAGAAATAAGTTGACAGTCTTATGGGAACTCCCTTGTAGACAACTGTCTTTCTTTTGCTGTTTTAAGAATCTCTCTTTGTCCTTAACCTACAGCATTTTAATTATGATGTGTGTTTGGTGTGGGTCTCTTTGGATTCATCTTGTTTGGGATTCTCTGTGCTTGCACCATGTTAAAAAAGTTTCCAGTCATAATTTTCTCAAATAGTGCTTTGATTCCTTGCTCTCTTTCTCTTCTGCTTTTTGTATTTCTATGATGCAGATATTTTTATATTTCATGTTGTTCCAAATGTGGCTTGAAGTATCCTCATTTTTTAAAATCTTTTTTTTTTGGTGTTCTGATTGCTTATATTCTTCTAACTTGTATTCCAAATCACTGATCTGATCCTCTATTTTATCCAACCCACTATTGATATTTTCCAGTTTATTCTTCATTTCAGATATTACTTTTTAAATGTTTATCTGTTTTTTTTAATGGTTTCTGTATCTTCCTTTATGCTACTATCTTTTTCTTGAAGTTCTCACTAAGTTCCTGGAGCATCCTTTTAAGCATTTTTTTTAAAGCTATATCTGGTACATTGCTTGTCTTCATTTCATTTAGCTTTCTTTTAAAATATAAAGATCTTTATTTATTTTTAGCAAAAGGGAAAGTGAGGGAATAATAGAAGGAGGAAAAGATCAATGTGTGAGAGAAACATTGATTGATTGCCTCTCACATGCATCCCAACCAGGGATTGGCCAACAACCCAGGAACATGTCCTGACTGGGAATCACATTAGCAACCCTTCACTATGTGGGACAACACTCAACCAACTGAGCCATGCCAGTCAGGGTTCATTTACCTCTTTTTCTGGGGATTTCTCTTGTTATTTCATTCTGGGCCCCTTTTCTTTGTCTCCCCGTTGTGACTGCCTCTTTGTGTTCATTTCCATGTATTAGTTTGATGTGCTATGATTCCCAGTCTTCATCGAGTTGCCTTATGTAGTATGTGTCTGGTGAAACCCAGTGCGGCAGTTTCCTTGATCATCTGAACTGGGTGCTTCAGGAATATTCCTCGTGTACATTATGTGGGCCCTCCTATTGTAATTGAATCTTGATTTCCATTGGCCCATCTATGTGTGGGGTCAACCATCAGGGTGACTGACTGTCAGGATTGACCCTGACCACAGTGTATGAACTGCAGTGTAGGGCTAACCATATAAAGTGGAATTGATTTATGCAGCTTCTGTTACCTCTTGAGATCTTCCTCTGCATATGCCTTTTGTGAAGTTAATTAAATTCTATTCTGAAGTGTCTGAAGATGGCCACTGGGCATGTTATTTCTGGGGTTTCCTGGGAGGGAGTCTTGTGCAGGATAATGTCAGACACTACCTGTGACTGATAAACCTGTCTGGGGCTACAGAGCAATTCACAGTTAGGTGCTGTCTCTGCTGGGCCTGGGTATGTGGGGAAAGGACCAACCTAGGCACCAAGCCTGGCTTTTATCAGTACTCAGCCAAGGGGAAGTTAGTAAAAGTCCAAAAACAAGGACTGCCAGCTGCCTCATAGGCTCAGGACTGCCACCTGCCTCAAAGAGCCCCCAGTCATATTCAAGTTGCCTAAGGTAGGTTCTCAGTGAGTCACCATGTAAGGGTGAATGATGTTCACCAGACTCATACTGGTTCAAATTCAGTGCCAGTGCCGGGTCTGAGGCCACTTAACAAATGTCCCAGGGTGTACCAAGTCTATCTGTCAATCACCTCAGGCCTGCAGAATTTTGTGGTGGGGCCAGGTCTCATGAAGTCATCAGGATGAAGACAGCAGAGTATCAAGCCCAAACAGATCAAGATTTGGCCACATAATGGGAGGGTTCTTCATAGAAAAGGTATGCAAGGAAAAACTTCCCTAGAACCATACAACTCAATCTGTCCCAGGTTATGCCAGAAACACAAGCTCAATGTGGTAGGGCACCTGGTATACAGGAGGGTGGGGTACAGTCAGGTTTGGGGGAAAGTGAGAGGACTGACTCTTATCCCAGAGCTACACAACTCAGCCCATTCTGCATTCTACTCAGACCTTGACAGTGTGGAATCACCAGGAGTTGAGAGCGTGGAGCCACCTGGAGCCTGGAAGGTGGGTCTAGAACAGAGGTGTCAGACTCATTTTATCTAGGGCCACATCAGCCTCATGGTTGCCTTGAAAGGGCCAAATGTAATTTTAGGACTGTATAAATGTAACTACTCCTTAACAGTTAAGGGAGAGCTCAACACTGCCTCCAGGTAGAAACAAGGTGCCACGCCAGATAAAACAAGATAAAGGGCCAGATTAAGCCCGTGGGCCTTGTGTTTGCCACATGTGGTCTGGAAGATCTCTGTGAGGGAGAGACACCAGTCAGGTTTACAGAAATATAGAGGATATGGCCTCCACTTCAAAGCCATATCACTCAGTCATTGACACCACCATAGTCTGCCTAGACCTCTATACTATACCCTTGACCAAGCCACTGACTCCTCAGTAGTATGTGATCTCTGAAATGTGAGGCAGCTTCACCCAGGAAAGATGGGTCTATGGTATGGGATACTAATTCAGCACAGGGGTCTCAGTTCTCTCCCCAGAGCTGGAAACCCCAGTCTCTCCTCATACAGCTTTAGTCTGCTCCACACTTCCTCTGCAGGAGCCCAGGATGAATGGCTACAAAAGCGATGTTGTGCATTGGCATTTTAGGAGGGTGCCTTTGTCTCTTTCAGAGTTCCATCTCTCCCTGCCAGATATCATCCCACTGATTTTCACAGCCAGATATTGCATGGGTGCCTCTTCCCTGTTCTGATTTTCTGGGCTGGAAAAGACAGTGTGGGACTGAGACCCCACACTCCTAAGGGGGAACCTTTGCAGTTGACATAGTCTTCTGAAATCTCAGCTGTCACCTGTGGGAGTAGGGCCAGGCTTTTTCACATCTAAGCTCTTCCTACCAGTCCCAATGTGGCTTTGTTTGTAAATCTTTAGTTAAAAGACTGCATTTCAGTTCATCTTCAGTTGTTTATTCATGTTGGTTGTTTGATATTTTAGTTGTATTCCAGTTGGTCCTGGGAGGAGGTAAGTATATTTGTCACTTGAATAGGGATTTTTTTCCTTATTGTTTTATTTTAAGAGTTTTAAATTTTTAGCAATATTCTAGACAAAATGTGTTTTTTGTTATATATATGATTTGCAAATTTGTTCTCCAAGTGTAGCTTCCTTTTTCATTTTAAGAGTGTTTTTCACAAAAAAAGGTTTTTAATTTTTATGAAGATCTTAATTTATTATTTTTTATCTTATAGATTGTGCTTTTGGTGTTGTGTCTAAAAATACATATATATCATATATATGACTATCATACATATATGAATGAGTTTTATGTCAGTTAGTATGATGGATATTTATATTACATATCCTTATGGATCTATATCCATATATAGTACTCCCATTAAGTATTATGTTAGCTAGAGTTTTTCAATTTGTCATTCATTGGACTATCTATGAGATGTTTTTAGTTATGGGTAATTTCAGAGATATATAAAATATTCATATATTTAGTAATTCTATAATTTACTAAATCTCACTATAATCACATTATAATTGTAGTCCCAAACTATGACTATAGTCATATATGACAAGTCATGTTAGAAATAAACACATTTGAAAAAAAGTTCTGAATCATGGATGCCTAATTACATTTTACCAAGAACCTAGCTACCATATAGTCCAGCTATGAGGATAAATGCTTTATACAGAAGCCTCAGCACACAGAAAAAGGATGTTTTTAAAAACATGTTTAAAATAAGCAAACAAACCAATAAAACATAACAAATCTGAATAAAACCCATAAGTATAATTAATTTAGGTATATAAAATCACCATTAAACACTGACTGGTATGGCTCAGTTGGTTTGGCATAGTCCTGCAAAGCTAAAGATTGCTGGTTTGATTCTTGGTCAGGGCACATGCTGGGGTTGTGGGTTTGGTTCCTAATCAGGGTGCATACAAGAGGCAACCAATTGATGTCTCTCTTTCACATTGATGTTTTTCTGCTTCTTTTTCTCCCTACCCTCACCCTTTTCTCAAATAAATCAGTAAAATCATTTTTAAAAGCATCCATCAGAAATTGAATATTTTCAACTGAAATATTCAGTACTGCTTTATAAAATGTCTTAATATCTGGTGTGAATGGGCCATCCCAAGAATTATTGATTTGTTAACTAAAAATGTGCACAATATTTGTAGTTGCTTGTTTATTTTTTAAATAATAATAATATATATGTTAAATTAATATATACATATGTTTTTTCATATGAAGCCATTGAGACATTTGTTTTTGTGCATCTCAACTGATAGGACAGATTTAGAAAACTATTAACCAATTATTGTTTGTATTTGTAAATTAAAAATTATACATTCTTGGAAAATGGAATAGTCCTTACCCAAATAGCCCTTACCCAAAAAGCAACAGAGTTAGAGAATCTATGTCAATATTTTACTTGTGACTTGAATAGAATATATTATCCTTGAATAAAATATATTATCGTTATTGTAAGTTTTACCTGAAGTAACTGTAATTTAATTTGCTTACAGATTCTCATATATCTTCAGCATATTACAGGTGTTTGTACATTACTGACCCAGAAATTGGATGAGGTCCCAGTCTCAAATATTTCAGGATTACTATAGGTCACTAAAAGATTCCTTAAGATATGTAACTCTTGTGGGGTAAATACTTATATTTAAATTCCCATTTAAATTTTTCAAAATTATGTTTCTCCTATTCTACAGTACAAAATGGCAAAACTATAAATTTTAACCCTCGAGATAAACATTTTCTCTAGAAGACAGTGTTGGCCAATACATTATATCTCCCACTTCTTTTGCTTAAACTATACTTACTTTGCAGTTTTGCGATTAAATTATGCTTTTTGCCCATCAATCCCACTTCTGGGGATATACCCAAAGAAACCCAAAACACAAATTTGAAAGGACATAAGCACCCTTATGTTCATTGCAATATTATATACAATTGCCAAGATATGGAAGTAGCCCAAGTGGCCATCAGTAGATGCAGTGGACAAGAGAATGATGGGACAAGACAATGTTTATTGATGGGCCAAATCAATGGTCATTTATACAATGGAATACTACTTGGCCATAAAAAAGAAAGTTTTACCTTTTGCCACAGTATGGATGGACCTAGAGAACATTATATGCTAAGTGGAATAAGCCAGTCAGAGTAAGACAAATACCATATGATTTCACTTATATGTGGGATCTAATATAAAAACTGAACTAATAAGCAAAATAGAAACAGACTCAAAGATAGACAGCAGGATGACAGCTACTGGCAGGGGGATGTTAGGGATGGAGGGACTGAGCAAAAAGGAGAAAGGACTCATGAACATAGACAAGAGTGTGGTGATTGTAGGGGGTACAGATATAAGTGGGTTAAATAGTAATGGAAAACTACAGTACAATTTTAAAATAAGAAAAAAATGAATTATGCATAAAATTTAAAATCTCATCTCCATTTTCTCATGGAGATAAAATTTATTTAGAATTCTCTTAGTAAACCTTCTTATATTTAAATCTTATTTCCCATAATTTTTACATATCTATATTTCTTCCCAAATTAACTATCAACTAATCCATACATACACCAGATATATTTCTGCTTTATGGATTTTTTAATGTAATTTCTCTACCTTGTACACATAGATTCTCAAATCCTACTCCATCTCATATTCAAATTCTCTCCATGCTACCAGACTCAAATAAATATAATCTTATTTTATAAAGCATCCTGATGTGTAGGGAAAGCAATCATTCAGCTTTTACATCTGTCAAAAAAAAGTTATAATTTTATGCCACATTTGTGACCCACTTCTGATCTTTTATGATGACCTTTGTATTCATTTCCCATGAATACCACAATATTCATCATGGTATTCTAAAGTGCATAGTATGTTATACTGCATATAATAGTCACACCAAATAAGTAAGCATAAAGTACTTATAAATGGATTGGGTAGTTCTTGATCAAAATATTTCTAGTACTCAGACATTAAAGTAACTGATATACAGAGAATTGTGGCACATGAGTTGTTTGTTGAACCCTTTATTTCTATAGTAGAGAAAACTCTATAACATTCCATGTATCTAATTATTTTCATTAAAAAATGTATATAAAAACAAGAACATCAACACCCTTTATTATATTTTCCCTTTTATGTTAGTGAAGCAGTGTCTCTAATTGTAATGATTAATTGATCAGAAAATTTTAGCATGGATTACAACTCTATTAAAGTTGGAACAGCTTTGTTCAAAATGAGAACTAAAGTTCAAGAAATTTCCAAATAAAAGTTTATTTTTTCTCATTCAATATATGTTGAATGTTGAAAGTTTAAAAAAGTAAAATAAAAAAACAAAAATGCTTTAAAATATTTTAGCCTTGGTAATTAAATATTAGATATATATTATATATATCTATTGTATACATCAGGTATCTCTGTCTTTGTACTACACATAATATATAAAATATATCTTTGTACTTTATATATAATATATAAAATATATATATTAGATATCTCTGTCCTTTTACTAATGAAATTTAGTTCAACACACTTCATCACCTTTCACTTACATCAGTTGGCAAGAACTAGATTGTTGTCCATAGCCAAGAATAAGAAGTTTCTCAGCAGATTTCTTTTTATCACAATATTTCAGCTCATAAAACAACCTACTGTCCCAAAACCCCCCTCCACAAAACAAAATGAAAAAATACAATAAACATGTCTATGATATGTTTGGTTGAAATAAAATTGATGGTTTTCTTTGGAAATGTGATGTATGTGTTAGCAAATAATTGTTATTTATTCCAGTTTGTACTAATGCACATACTGTTTGTACTAAACAGTATGTACATACAGTTTGTACTAAAGGTAAATATTTCCACCACATTTATACAAATAGATCTCTCCTTTCCAAAAACAGAAGGCTTCTGTTTTTCTCCTGCTTTTTCTTTGGAGTATTTCTCTTTTACTTTCTTTTCTTTTCTTGTTGTTCAGTTACAGTTGTCTGTATTTCTCTCCCACCCCAGCCAAATCCCCCTCCCTCTCTTGTTTTCACCCTACCCCTTGTTTTTGTCCATGTGTCCTTCATTGTAGTTCCTGAAAACCCTTCTCCCCATAGTCCCCTACCCCCTCCCCTCTGGTTACTGTCAGATTGTTCTTACTTTCAGTGTTTCTAATTTTATTTTGCTTGTTTTTTTTCTTTTGTTGATTATGTTCCAGTTAAAGGTGGGATCATATGGTATTTGTCCCTCACTGCCTGGCTTATTTCACTTAG
Source organism: Carollia perspicillata (assembly GCA_004027735.1). Lineage (NCBI taxonomy): Eukaryota > Metazoa > Chordata > Mammalia > Chiroptera > Phyllostomidae > Carollia > Carollia perspicillata. The sequence goes on along the minus strand of PVKM010043660.1, from coordinate 4,408 downwards.
CATAATGCTTTGGAGTATATCTAATTTTTATTTTGCTATTTAGCAACCATACTTTATTGGGTTCATTATTCTAATAGAAGAGGCACATAGCTTAGGACAGTGAATATGCAAATTGTTTTGTTTATAATACTCTTTGTGACAGAACATGGCAGCAAGATAGGTGGGAGCAGAGCCCACTTCCCCCTGAACATGGAAGGAACACCTAGCCAATCTTCTGAGAAACAGAGCAAACAGCTAACAGTACCCCAGCCTATATGAAGATTGGAGACCAAAAATTGTAGAAGACATAGAAACATCAGATGATAAGGAGAGTGCTCCAGAACAATAAGGTCTCTTGATCCAGTGAAGGGACCAGGGCGGCTGCAGCCAGAGGCCCAGTGCTGCTGGGTCTGCCACAGGGTTCTTAGAAGAGAGCTTGGTCTATGGTTCCCTCCCCTGCCAAACAAGGTTTGAGCAGCACCAAGAGAGACCTGGTTGCTTGAAGTCTCAGTGAGAGGAATAAGGATGAAGACATGGGTGTTGTGAGTACCCACAGAGACTGTGTGCGCCAGCTGGGGAGAGTTGAGAGTTGGGCTGTGATAGGCCCTGACCCAGATAGTCCCAGGTCTGGTTGGAGAATTGGGCAGAGTAAGACGCCAGGCCCTTATATGGAGTAGTGGGCTTGAGCAGGAGGGATTTTTCAAGAAGAAAAAGTGAAAAGAGGAACACTTGACAGCCATTTGGGGAATTCTCCTGCAGCAGCCAACCCAGCCTTCTTTCCACCCAGACACGCAGGTCTACCACGGTGGCACGGAAGGCCCCATGCCCACACCAGAAGCCCGGGGGTGGGGAGTGCACACTGTGGAAGGCCCTGGGTGCATGCTCACAGCCCCGAGGATGGTGTGCACCTACTGTGGGACTTGCAGCTGTTTGTCCAGCCACATCTGCAGGCCCAGGATGGAGCACACCTGACCATTGCACATCTCCCCCCAGAAACAGCCTAGGAGATGTGCACCAGCATCCACAGCAGCATCCACAGCAGCAGCCACAGCAGAACCCCTGCCCTGCAGTGGCAGGAAGGTGGAGATGCCCCTCAGGGCCCAAGGATTTAGCAATCCCCAAAAGACTTAACACAATGTGGGGACTGAACTAGCCTTAAGGGGCGCTGAGAATCCCTAGTATCTAGGACAGCAAAGAGGAAGAAGGCTGTGTGTGAATTTCCCCTTATTGGTGAACCTCAAGGATAGCCCAACTGGTGCACTGAAGGCCTAGGCTGGGCAAAGAAGGGCAGCAAACTGAGGAGCTGGGCCAGAGGCTGGTCAAGTGCTGCTCAGAAAGGGAGAAAATCGAAACCAACTCCCCCTCAGCCTGCTGCAGCCAGGAAGGCCAGCAGAACTGGCTTGGCCAGTTTGAAGCCAGCAGGAGGCTTTCTTTTTTTTTCTTCTTGTTTTAATTCTCACAAGTGAGACAATAAAACCTGGAACTGTGAAAAGACCAGAGTTGGACCCAAAGAGGGGTCTCCCCAACAGATGAGACAGTGAGACAAATTTCACTTTGCTACTCCAGAGAACTTGCAAGTTATTGTATATTTATATTATTATTTTCTTCATTGTTCTTACATATTTTATTTTACTAGTATTTTTGTATTTCTCTTCTTTCTGTTTAGGCTTCATCGTTTGGCTGGTTAAATTGCATTGTTTGACTGGTTTCCCTTCTTCTCTCTTTCATAGATATTTTTAATTTACTGTCTTTCACTTCACTTGTGTTCAATTAGCACAGTACTCTAGGTCTTATACTTCCTGTTCTTGTTATCCAGATCACACAGAGTCTGTCATACGGTTGTTACTCCAGTATTATTGTAAATAATTGCTGTTCCATACAATTGGAAATACTATACAGAACCCCTCCCATGTCTTACCCACTTCACTGTTTCCTGAACTTTATTACTGTTGTGGTTAACTCTGTTCTCTCACACACTACACCTATTTTGTGTCCTTTACTCTCACTTTACCTCATATTTGACCTCTCATAAGCTCGCTGCTTTCTAGATCCAACTCACAACACTTCTCCTACCTAACAAGAGTCTTATCTATTTTCCACACTTTTTTTAAAAGTGGCTAGTTGAGTGAAATATCACCATTAACAATGTACATATCCACGGAATCTCCTATCTCTTCTCTATGGATTGGTACTATAAATATCATAAAATATACTCCTATTCTCTTAAACTGTTTTGCCTCCCCCCTCAAACTGATCACCAAAAAAAGAGTAGGTAGAAGCTGTGAACACCAGGATACCTGCTGGAAGAGAAAACCCAACAACGAAGGAACCACAAACAGATAACAACAGAAGAAGGTGAAGGAGGGAGGGGAAGCCACATTAACTCAACAGAGGGCCTATCTGGAAATACAACTAAATGGTAGAGAAATTACTCAGAACAAATAACTGAGCTAGAGCAAGAGATAATCTTCAAAACCTTGTACAAATGGAAGAACCAGCTTCAACACAACCTGCTCACACCTGAACAACAGAATACAGGAGGTGGTACACAGAGAGATCCTCAGTTAAACAGTGGTAGGGAAGGACCCACCAAACAAAGACCCAAAAATAATCAAAACCCAAAGACATAGAGAACAAACATAAACAAGAATCCAAGACCAGTGAGCTCAGGAGATCGAAAAGAAGGCACCACTGAATCTTACAGGTCTTCTACTACAGAAGTTCACACCATAAACCCAGGGAGTCAGAAAAAATCAATTTAAGAAGCAGAGGCTAATAAGAAGAGTCTCACAAACAATGGGAAGACAAAGAAACAATCCCCAAATGAAAGAAAAGGAGGAAGCCTCAGAAAGAATGCTAAAAGAAATAGAGGCAAGTGAACTATCAGATATTGATTTCAAAGCAATGGTTATCAGAAACCTCAATGAGCTTACAGAGAATTACCAAAAACTACAGGGAAATTACAACGAACTCACTACAAACTATATCAACATGAAAAAGGAACTAGAAACTATCAGCAAGGGCCAAGAGAAAATGAACTGAAGAACACAGTAGAAGGAATCAAAAGCAGGCTTGATGAAGCAGAGGATCGAATCAGCGAGCTGAATGACAAGGTAGATAAAAAAAAAACAAGAATGAGCAAGAAAAGGAAAAGAGGCTCAGAAAGAATCAAGAGGTGTTAAGAGAAATGCAGGAGAAGATAAAATGTAATAATGTCCATATAATAGGGATACCGAAAGGAGAAGAAGAGCAAGGGGTAGAAAACCTGTCTGAAAAAGTAATGATGGAAAACTTCCCAAATTGGATGACAGGAAAAGTCACACAAATCCAGGAAACACAGAAAGTCCTAATCAAGAGGAATCCAAAGAGGTCCACTTCAAGACACATCATAATTAAAATGGCAAAATTCCAAGTTGAAGAGAGAATCTTAAAGGCGGCAAGGGAAAAACAGGAAGTAACATACAAGGGAGCCCTGATAAGGCTAGCAGCTGACTTCTCAATGGAAATGCTCTAAACCAGAAGGGAATGGCAAGAAATATTCCAAGTAATAAGAACCGGAGGTCTGCAACCAATACTACTTTATCCAGCAAGGCTCTCAATTAAAATAAAAAGCCAAATAAGGAGCTTCCCAGACAAAAGAAGCCTCAAAGAATATTCCTCCTCCAAACCAGCTCTATCAGAGATACTAAAGGGTTTGCTTTAAGAACAAGAAGAAAAATAGTGAAAGAGAGAAGAACACAGGAACAAAAAAATGGCAGTGAATAAGTATGTATCAATAACAACCTTAAAAACTTCTGGCCAAGATGGAGGTGTAGGTAGACACACTGTGCCTCCTTGTACAATCAAAAGAAGGACAACAGCAATTTAAAAACAAAACAAAACAAACAAACAAACAAAAAAAAAACAACTGGAACTGACAGAAAATCAAACTGTATGGAAATATGACAACCAAGAAGTTAAATAAGACACACACCTCCCGACAAATAAGAGGGGTGGAGATAAGTGCACAAAGAGGACTCATGACAAGGTGGTGGCTGGCAGACCCAGTGCTGGATCGTGGAGCAGGGCAGGCAAGACTGCAGCTGGCCAACAAGGCTGCAATGGTGGTGGCTGGTGGAGTGGACGGTCCCACATTCATGCAGACATAAACCAGGAGGAACAATTGCAGAGCAAAAGAGACCACAAAACCCAGAGCTCCTGAGCAGGGAAATAAAGCCTCAAAACACTGATTGAAAACACCTGTGAGGGTTGGGGTGGCAGTGGAAAAACTCCCAGCCTCACAGGGGAGTTTGTTGGAGAGACCCACAGGGTCCTAGAAGGTACACAAGCCAACCCACCCAGTAATCAGCAGAAGAAGGCCCAGTTTTCTTGTGGGAAGCAGAAGAAGTGACTGAAAGTGAGCGGACAATGGAGCAAGAGTCATTGTTCC
>PVKM010043659.1:0-12467 GCA_004027735.1 Carollia perspicillata | reverse complement strand
GGGACCCTAGTTCACTGTTGGTGGGATTGCAGACTGGTACAACCACTATGGAAAACAGTATGGAATTTTCTCAGAAAACTAAAAATGGAACTACCTTTTGGCCCAGCAATTCCACTGCTAGGATTATGTTGTAAGAACCCTGAAACACCAATCCTAAAGAACCTATGCACCCCAATGTTCATAGCAGCACAATTTGCAATAGCCAAGTGTTGGAAGCATTTGCTAGGTGCCTATCAGTAAGTGAATGGATAAAAAACTATGGTACATATACACAATGAAATTCTATGCAGCAGAAAGAAAGAAGGAGCTCCTGCTCTATGCAACAGCATGGATGGAACTGGAAAGCATTATGCTAAGTGAAATAAGCCAAGCGGTAAACGAAAAATACCGTATGATTTCACCTTTAACAGGAACCTAAGCAACAAATCAAACAAGAAAGCAAAATATAACCAAAGACATTGAAATAGAAAACAGGCTGAGAGTAACCAGAGGGGGGAGGGGAGGGAATTTCAGGGGGAAAAGGGAAGGAATTATAGGAACAAGTATAAAGGACACATGGACAAAAACTAAGGGGGGTGGAAATGGGAGGGAGGTAGGGAGCACTGGGGGGGTGGACTGGGACAGGAGTAAAAGACAGAAAACTGTACTTGAATAACAATTAAAATAAAAATTTTAAAAAATAGGTATCTGAAGAAAAAAAAAGAATTAAAGATGGCCACAAATCTCTGCCAATAAGAGATGTAGTAAAAAAAGAAGAAAGAGAGAAAAGAAAGAAAGAAAGAAAGAAAGAAAGAAAGAAAGAAAGAAAGAAAGAAAGAAAGAAAGAAAGAAAGAAAAAGAAAAGAAAGAAAGAAAAGAAAAATAAGGTTTAGCTCTTCCTTAAATGCTTTGTAAAATTCTGTGAACCATCCAGTCCAGGGCTTTTGTGTGTCAGGAGTCTTTTGATTAATGCTTCCATTTCATCTGTTGTTATTGGTCTGTACAGGCTTTCTGATTCTTCTCCATTGAGTTTTCAAAGATTACATTTTTCTAGAAATTTGTCCATTTCACCTAAGTTTTCAAATTTCTTGGCATACAGTTGTTGTAACAATTTCTTACAATCCTTTGTATTTCTGTGGTGTCAGTTGTAATCTCTTCTCTTTCATTTCTGATTGTGTTTATTTGGGTCCTCTCTCTTTTTTTCTTGATGAGCCTGCTTAAAGGCTTGTCAATTTTGTTTGTCTTTTCAAAAAAACAGCTCCAGGATTCATCAATCCTTAGTATTTTGCTTTTCATCTTTATGTTATTTATTTCTGCTTTGATTTTGGTTATTTCCTCCCTTCTACTCACTTTGGTCTGTCTTTGTTGTTGTTCCTCATGTGTTGTGGACATAGGGTTGTTTGCTCAAAATGTTTCTATCTTTTTTAGGTAGGCCTGTATCACTGTGAACTTCCCTCTCAGGACTGCCTTCGCTGTTTCCCATAAGTTTTGGGTTGTTGTGAGTTCATTTTTATTTGTTTCCAGAAACTTTTTGATTTCTTTTCTAATTTCATTCTTGACCCTTCATTGTTTAAAGCTTTTCAATCTCCATGATTTGAGTATTTTGGGTTTTTTCCCTTGGGGTTGGTTTCTATTTTCAGTCCCTTGTGGTCAGAGAAAATGCTTGATACAATTTCAATTTTCTTGAATTTGTTGAGGCTTCATTTGTGTCCTATCATGTGGTCTATCTTTGAAAATGTTCCATGTGCATTTGAAAAGAATATGTATTTAGCCTCTTTGGAATGAAGATCTCTATATATCAGCTAAGTCCATTTAATCTAGGGTATTGCTCAATGCCTCAGTATCTTTGTTGATATTTTGTTTGGAAGATCTGTTCATTTTTGACAATGGGGTATTAAAATCTCCCTAATATTATTGTGTTGCTGTCAATATCTTTCTTGAAGTCCTCTAAGATTTTCCTGATGTATTTGGTTACTCCTATGTTGGGCACATATACGTTTACAATGTTTATGTCTTCTTGGTGGATTCTTCCCTTGAGTATTATGAAGTGACCTTCTGGCCCTTGTTTTGAAGTTATTTTGTCTGATATGAGTATCGCTACCCTGGCTTTTTTCCCCTGTCCATTTGCTTTGAATAATTGTCTCCAGCCCTTCACTTTCAGTTTATATAGGTCTTTTGTCCTGAAGTGGGTCTCTTGTAGGCAGCATATGTGTGGGTCATGCTTTCTTATCCATTCAGCTATTCTATGTCTTTTGATTGGAGCATTTAATCCATTTACATTTAAGGTTATTATTGATAGGTACTTATTCATTGCCATTTTACTTCCTTCATAGCTGTGTTCCTCTCTCTCTCTTTCTCTTTCTTCCTTTTCTTAAAGTACTCCCTTTAGCATCTCTTGCAGAGCTGGTTTGATGGAGATGTATTCTTTTAGACTTCCTTTTCTGGGAAGCTCCTTATTTGGCCTTGTATGTTGATTGAGAGCCTTGCTGGGTAAAGTAGTTTTGGTCGCAGGCCTCTGGTTCTCGTTACTTGGAATATTTCTTGACATTCTCTTCTGGCTTGGAGCGTTTCCATTGAGAAGTCAGCTGCTAACCTTGCTGGGGATTCCTTGTATGTTACTTCCTGTTTCTCCCTTGCTGCCTGTAAGATTCTCTCTTTGTCTTGGAATTTTGCCATTTTAATTATGATATGTCTTGAAGTGGGTTTCTTTGGATTCCTTGTGATTGGGACTCTGTGTTTCCCGTATTTGTGTGACTTTTTCTCTCATCAAACTAGAAAAGTTTTCCATCATTACTTTTTCAAATAGGTTTTCTATCCTTTGCTCTTCTTCTTCTGCTTCTGGTGTCCCTATTAAACAGATAATATTATGTTTCATATTGTCCTGCATTTCTCTTCATCTCTGTTCATTCTTTTTGAGCCTCTTTTCCTTTTCTTGCTCTTTCTGGGTGTTTTTTTGCTACTTTTTCCTCCAGGCCACTGATCCAATCTTCTGATTCATCTATCCTGCTTTCGATTCCTTCTACTGTGTTTTTAATTCAGAAATTGTAGTCCTCATTTCCTTTTGGCCCTTGTTGATAATTTCTATTTCCTTTTTCATGTTGATATAGTTTGCTGTTAGTTCATTGTAGTTCCTCTGTAGTTTCTGGTAATTCATTGTGAGCTCATTGAGCTTCCCGATAACCATTGCTTTGAACTCAATATCTGGTAGTTGAGTTGCCTCTATTTCATTTAGAATTCTTTCTGAGGCTTCCTCCTTTCCTTTCATTTGGGGAGTTTCTTTGTCTTCCCATTGTTTGTGAGACTCTTCTTGTTAAATTCAGCTTCTTAAATTGATCTGTTCTGGCTCCCTGGGTTCATGGTGTGAACTTCTATGGTAGAATACCTGTGAGATTCAGTGGTGTAATCTCCTTGATCTTCCGAGATCACTGGTCTTGGGCTTTTATTTAAGTTGGCTCTGTGTTTGTCTTTGGGTTTTGACTGCTGTTGGGTCTTTTTTTTTGGTGGGTCCGTCCCACCAGCTTGTTAACTGAAGGTCACTCTGTCCACCACCTCTTGTATTTTGTTGTGTTGGTGTGGGCAGGTTGTATTGAAGCTGGTTCTTATGAGTGTACAAGGTTTTGAGGATTCTCTTTTGCTCTTGTTCAGTTGTTTGTACAGGGTAGTTTCTCCACTATTTAGTTGTATTGCCAGATCAGTCCTGGATTGAGGATTGTGTGGCTTTCATTCCCTCCTTCACCTTCTTCTGTTGTTATCTGTTGGTGGTTCTTTTGTTTTTGGGTTGCCTCTTCCAATGGGTATCCTGCAGTTCACAACTTCCAGCTACTCTTTTTTGTGATCACTTGAAGGGAGAGGAGAAAATGGTTTAAGACAGCAAGAGAGTATTCTATGATATTTATAGTAGTAGCTGGTAGAGAAGAGACAGGAGATCCTTTGGCTATGTATAGTGTTAACTGTGATATTCCACCCAACTAGCTGCTTTTTAGAAAGGATGGAAAGAAGATAAGACTCTTGATGGGGAGGGAAGGGTTGTGAGTTGAATTTAGTAGGCAGTGAGGCTGTGGGAGGTCAGATTCTGAGGTAAGGTGAGAGTAAAGGTTAGTTAATAAGTGTAGTGTGTGAGAGAATTGAGTTACTCACTACTATAATAGAGTCCAGGAAACCCTGAAGTGGGCTGAGATCTGGGATTGGTGTTGTATAGTATTTACAATTGTATGGAACAGCTATTATTTACAATAATATTAGAGCAACTATCATATGACAGAGTCTATGTGATCCAGATAACAAGAATAGGGAATATAGGACCTTGAGTAGTGTGCTAAAGGAACACAGTGACATGAAGGATAGTAAATTAGCAATACACTATGAATGAGAGAACAGGGGAAACCTGTTGATAGATACAATATAACCAGCCAAGCAAAGGAAGACTAAACAGAAAGAAGAGGAATACAAAAATACTATTAAAATAAAAGATGTAAAAGATAGAAAACTGTACTTAAATAGCAATTAAAATAAAATTATAAAAATAAATAAATAATAAAAGATGTAAGAATAATGAAAAATAATAATACAAATATGCAATAACTTGCAGGTTCTCTGTAATAGCAAAGTGAAGTTTGTCTCACTGTTTCAGGTGTTGGGATGCCCCCTCTTTGGGTTCAACTTTGGTCTTTTCACAGTTCCAGGTTTTTTTCCCCTCATTTGTAGGTATTTTTTTAAAAAAAGAAGAAGAAGAAGAAGGAAGGAAGAGATAAAATTGGAAAGAAAGGCAGAAGGAAAAAACAAGAAAGAAGGAAAGAGGAAAAAGTAAAATGAGAGATAAAAAATAATAAAAATTAAAAAATAAAGAATTACTTTAAGGAAAGAAAAGCCTCTTACTTGTTTCAAACTGGCCAAACTGGTTTTGCTCATTTTGCTGGCTGCAGCAGACTGAGGGATGATTGGTTTCGCTTTTCTCCCCTCCTGATCTGCACTCAGTCAGCCTCAGCTGTGCTCACTCCCCAGGGCTAGCCTGATTCCTCTTCCTGGCCTTTGGGTGTGGGATGCTGGCCTTGCTCTAAGTGCACTCTCCCTGGGTTGTGTTCAGCCAGGCCGCCTCTGGTCTCTCATGTTCTGGTACGCACCCTTCCCAGGGCTATGGGAGTGCATGCAGGGCCTTCTGCACCACCTCGGGAGCACTGCCAACTGGGTAAGGAGGAGGCTGGAGTGGTTGCTGCAGGAGAATTCTCCAAACAGTGTCTCTTTTTTCAATCTTTCTTTTTGAGAAATTCCTCCTACTCAAGCCTGATGCTCTGTACAGCAGCCTGGCCTCTCACACAGCCCAATGCTCCAGCCAGACCAGGACTATCCGGGTCAGGGCCCATCACAGCCCAACTCTCAACTTTCCGCAGCCAGCATCCACAGACTCTGAGGGTGCTCACAGCCCCTGTGTGTTTGCCACTTAGTCCTTATTCCCCTTTCTAGGACTTCAAGCAACCAGTTCTTTCCTGGTGCTGCTCAAACCTTGTTTGGCCAAGGAGGGAGCAGTCGACCCAGCTCTCTCCCAAGAACCCTGTGGCAGACCCGATGGGCCATGGGCCTGGGGCTGCAGCTGCCCTGGTACCCACGTTGGTCCCTGGGACCTTATTGTCCTGAAGCACTCTCCTGACCATCTGGTTTTTCAATGCCCGCTACAATTTTTGGTCTCCTATTTTTATATATGCCGGGGTACTGTTAGCTGTTTGCTGTGTTCCTCCATAGGTTGGCTAGGTTTTTCTCCCATGTGTAGGGGGGAGTAGAATCTGCTCCCTCCTACCTCACTGCCATCTTGCCAAAAACTACTTTAGTTTTTTTTTAAATGCTAATAAAAAGGTAGGTAGTCAAGAAGGTCCCCAAAATATTCTGAGCACCTGTTGTAGCTGGCCAAAATTGGGATTAAAGCTTTATTACAATGAATCTATAAAATGAAAAGCAACATATAGACAAATAACATTAGAATTTTATGCAATACTGGGACCACTATGTGTCTTTAAGTTATTTTTGAATAAATGTCTATAACCCAAATATTTAAGCATTCACCACAATATATTTCCCTTAGTAGACCATTCTTATTTTCTTCCCTGGTTTCCTTGGTTGACCTAAGGTCTTACACAGCCACTGTGTTTGCTGTTTTTAAGAATTTGTTTATCTTGAAAAACATAGTTGCATCTCTCCACAACATTTTATTTTCACATCTCACTGTGGACATCATCAGTTTATGGAGTCTATGTCTATGATGTTTCCACAAGCTATATTTTGAAAATTTGGCACACTTTGGCTTTGAAACACATGAATAGAAGATATTTAATATAAAAAGCCCTGCATACATTGTTTATTTTAAAATAAATGTTAAAATTTGTGCTTCTGAGGATTTGTTTTCCACCACTGACTGGCACACTCCCAATCAGGAAATAAGGTTGGCAAAATAGCTGTAGTAATGTAAAAGGGACCAGTGACCATGAGGGAGAACCAATGAAAACATCTGCTACTATATGCATGTGATGTTGTGGAAGAAGCAGCCATTTTAAAGATATAAAATGCTAAGGTATGAAACTTCCATGCAGTGTTTCTTGAGGCTCAGAAAAATTATAAATATGTTGGCAACACTTCATGGATATATTAACACATATAAAATACATCCTATAAATTGTAACATTTATCCTAAATGATGTCTGGTTCCAAGTCTAATAAATAGGTAGTGGAGCTGGAAGAAATTTAGCAGTTTTTTTTTTCTTACAAAGCAATAACTTTGTTTCTATCTCAACTCTGCTTCTATCCAGTTGTGTGGCCATACACAAGCCATTTAAATAATCTAATTTGTCTTGGTTTCCTTGTTTGTTACTAAATGACTCCTCAAAATTCCGTTATTTTATCCTCCTTCCTGGATTCCTGTCCCCAAAGTGAATAATTCTCTGGGAAATGAATGCATTTGTTTCATATAATTGTTTTATTTAAGCTTAGGGCTAAGGATTGCAATGAAAAAAAAAATGGTTGGCAGGAAATTTTTTTTCCTGTGTCAAGGCTAATGTTTAGAGCATAGAAAAAATGCAGCAAATGTCTGACTCAGTGTCCTGGTTACACTCTCATTATCAAGCTTAACTTTTCAAGTTTTGTTTTGAGTCATATCCTCTGAGGTTAGTCATATGATAAATTAATTCATAAGATGCTGTATTACTTTGATGTCCCTACTCAGACCCTCATGTGGCAAGTATCACTATAACTTTTTCTATGATGAACATACAGAGTTATGCTAAAGAATTAATTAGCATTTTCCTTAGAATGGTTAAATCATCAAAACAATTTGCTAAAATTTGTAGATTCATGATTTTTTTCTCTTACGTAACTACTTCTTTTAGCTCTTTCAGTCTTTGTGCACCTCTAAACACAAATTTGCCAGTTAGTATCAGACACACAGTCAAAGAGTACATGATCTATTTTCTCTTGTTTTTAAGGAAATGTTGTACACCATTCCCTTAAAAATACATATCTTCATTTATAATGGCTACAAAGTACTAAACTGAATTGCTTCACAATTTTTTGATCAACTTTATGTCTTACACTTATAAAGTCTCTTATTACTGTGTTCTTATCTATTTCTCCTCATATCTCCTTAATGAAAGATGCTATTATTTGACAAATATTTACAACTCCTATAGTTTCATAGTTTGATCTTAGCATTATAAGGTGCCAGTTTTGTCTTATTTAAACCTTTTTGAACTGAATTTTACCTTCTTTTTTATCAGGATCATGATCCCTCCACACACATACTTTAGTTTTCTGCTGGTGTGTATTTGCCCATGCTTTTATTTTTGGTTTTTAAATTTTGTTTTGTCATTCACTCTGAAAAATATTTTTCCTAATGGATAAATTATATTACTATTATGACATGTATCTTAGTTCTGTAATATTTTATATTATGTTTTCTGTTTTTAGATACTGCAGTATGACAATTCCTGATGAGCTTTTTTCATGTTAACATCTTTGGATTAGAGGTGTGTCTTACCATTGATGGTGCATCATAGTTTAATTGACAACACCGTTTTCCTATACAGTGATGATTAAAATAGTTATCTTACAACTAATACAATCTTAAGAGTCAATAAAATTTGATATGTATTTTAACATATATGTAATGTATTTCATTTCTTTTCTATTTTAGTTCTTTGTCTATTAAGGAAGATTTGCATTCTATTCTAGTGGTTCTCTTTATATGTTTATATAATACTTGTCATCTCTTTCTTTTGTCAGTATCCATTGGTTTTCAAAAAAGAAAAAGAATAATAGAACTAGTTCTCTCTCTTCCTGCCTCACCTCTTCCTATCTTTCATGACCCAATTTTAGGTTGTGAAACAATAATACTGTTTTTCTTAAGGTTTATCTTTTCATTCTTAAATATTGTTAAATTTGGACAATACACTTGACAGCATTAAAGACAAGGCAATCCCAAAGCTTATTCTATCTTATTTAAACATTGCTAGGCATACAACAGTGAAATTATGTATCATTTAGCTTTCTCTTTTTAACAAAACACTCCAAAATATAGTGGCTTAAAACAATGAACATTCATTATTTGTCACACAGTCCTGTGTTTTGGCAGAATAGCTCCTCCAGGCCAGCTTGGCTACACCATCTAGTTATGGGTTCTGCAGTGGGGTTGTCCTAAGAAGCCTGTGAGACCAGCAGTATTGGTCCATAGAGGCATGGCAGTTGGTTTGATATCAGCTGAGGCAACAGCCATATGCTTCTATCTAGACCAGCAGGCTAATCTGGGCTTGTTCAGATTGAGGTGGAAGGGCTTCAAGTGAGGGCAAGCCCCCAAACACAAGAACCTCTCAAGTTTCACTTGCATCACATCTACTGCTGCTCCATGGACCAAACAAGCCACAGGGCCAAACCCAGAGTTTGTGTGCAAGGAGGGCCATTTTGCAAAGTGTATTCCCCACATTATGTTCCATTGATCTTATTCCCTTATATTGTTTTTACCTTATGTCTCTTGTCAAATATATTCAACATTCAATTGTTTGCTGAATTTTCCTCCATTGTCTCTTGATTGGTTGAAGTTCATCCTCCAATGGTTCCCTCAAAAGAGACTTATAATGGCAGAGAGGGGAGGACTTCTAATTTGCATGAAGGCACCTTGTGTGCTAGCTGCAGCCATGACCTTCAGCTGTACTGGAGATGGGGTCTAAATCTGAGAAGGAGGAGGATGTAGCTAGAATACATTGGGCTGCAGATCAACCTATTAATCTGTCCAAACTTTCATCCTTCAACAGCTATATTTTATTCAAAGTCAGCTGCAAGTCCTCACATCTCACTAGATGCAGAGAAAACTTCCTAATATCCAGGAGCCAGGACTAAGGTCTCAAATGCACTGAAGTGGAATTTACATTCTGAAGGAAGACCGTTATTGCCCCATGGTTCCTGGAGAGGGCAGACTGAATTATTGTTTTAACTCTTCCCAGTCATAGGAGTGGACATCCACACTCTTTGCCATGTAACTTCCTATCAAGAAGAAGCCAAGTATAGTCTTCTACCCTTTGAGGTGCTTTGGTAAATGAGATATTAATTTACTTTAAGTAACTGTAAAAAGAACAAACAACAAAACCCAAAGTGAGTAGAAGAAAGAAAATAATAAAGATAGTAGCAGCAATAAACAAAATAGAGTCTAAAAAACCAATACAAAAGGTAAATGAAACCAAAGGCTTATTCTTTGAAGAGAAAAACAAGATTGGCAAACCTTTAACCAGATACATTAAGAAAAAAGCTGAGATGATCCAAATAAAGTCAGAAATGAAAGAGGAGAAGTAAAACTGACACTATAGAACTACAAAGAATTGTAAGAAAATATTACAACTATATGCCAACAAATTAGACAATCTGGAAGAAATTGCTAAATTCATAGGAACATATAGTCTTCCAAAACTGAATGAGGAAAAATCAGAGACTCTGAATAGACCAATTATAACAAATGAAATTGAAGCAGTAATAAAAAAACTTCCAGCAAACAAAAGTTCTGAACCAGATGGCTTCACAGGTAATTTTACTGAACATTCAAAGAACTAACACTTACTCTTCTCAAACTATTTCAAAAGCAACAAGAGGAGGGAAGGCTCCCACACTCATTTTACAAGGCCAGCAATATTCTAATTCCCAAACCATATAAAGACACTACAAAGAAAGAAAATTATAGGCCAATATCCCCAATGAACATGGATGCTAAAATGCTAAAAAAAAAAAAAAAAAAAATTAGCAAACCAGATCCAGCAATATAAAAAGGGCATACATCATGATTAGTGGGATTTATTCTGTGCATGCAAGGTTGGTACAATATCTGCAAATCAATAAACATGATACACTATATAAATAAAATGAAAGATAAAAACTACATGATTATATCAATAGATGCAGAAAAGGCATTTGACAAAATCCAGCACCAATTTAAGATAAAAATCCTTGGCAAAGTAGGAATAAAGGGAACATACCTCAACATAATAAGGGTCATACATGACAAATGAATAGCCAACATCAAACTCAATGGGCAAAATCTAAAAATATTTTCCTTAATATTGGGAACAATACAGAGATATCTGCTTTTACCACTCTTATCAACATAGTACTAGAACTCCTACCCACAGCAATTAGACAACAAGAAGATATAAAAGGCATTCAAATTGGAAAGAAAGTAGTAAACCTGTCATTATTTGCAGATGACATGATATTGTATAGAGAACCCTAAAGATTCCACTAAAAAACTCTAGAACTGATGTAGTTTTCAGTAAATGAATCCAGTGAAGTGATAGAATGCAAAATAAGTGTCCGGAAATCAGTTGTATTTTTATACAAAAATATTGAGCTATCAGAAAAGGAAACTAAGAAAACAATCCCATTTAAAATTGCACCAAATAAATAAATAAAATACCTAGGAATAAACGTAAATAGAATGTAAAAGACCTATACTCTGGAAATTATAAGATACGGAAGAAATAAATTGAGATACAAATAAGTGAAAGAATGTACTATGTTCATGGTCAGAGTTAACATCATTCAAATCCATGCTACCCAAAGCAATCTGTAGATTCAGTGCAATTCCAAACACTATGGTTAATGGTCTAATTCCCAGAACTAGAACAAATATTACAAAGTTTATATGGATTCACACACATACACAAACACACACACACACACACACACACACACAAACCCACATAGCCATAGCAATCTTAAGAAAGAAGAGCAAAGTTAGAGGTATCATTCTACCTGATATCAAGCTATACTATAAGGCTAGAGTAATCAAAACAGCATTGTACTGGCATAAAAACAGACACATAGATCAATGCAACAAAATAGAGAAATAGAGCCTAGAAATAAGAAATAAATCCATACCTCTGTGGTAAGGTTATATTTGACAAAGCAGGCAAGAACATATGATGGGGTAAAGACAGTCTCTTCGATAAATAGTGTTGGGAAATTTGGATAGATACATTCAAAAAATGAAATTAGACCATCTTTGTACACCACACACAAAAATAAATTCAAAATGGATTAAAGACATAAATGTAAGACGAAAAACTATAACAAACTTAGAAGAAAACATAGGCAGTAAAATCTTCGACATTTCTTGTAGCAATGTTTTTTCTAATATATTATTCTGGGCAAGGGAAACAAAAGAAAAAATACACCAATGGGACTACATGAAATTAAAAGTGTGTGCACCACAAAGGAAACCATCAACAAAATGAAAAGACAACCCACTGAATGGTAGAACTTATTTGTCAATAATACATCTCATAAGGGCTTAATATATAAAATTTATTAAGAAAGTACACAGCTGAACACCAGAAGAACAATCTAGTTTAAAAATGGACAAAAGGGACTTCCGGCCAAGATGGAGGCATAGGTGGAAGCACTGTGCCTCCTCTCACAACCAAGATTAAGGACAACAAATATTTATAAACAATAACACAACCAGAACACAGAAAATTGAAATGCGGAAGTCCTCGGACATTCAACCCAACCGGTAAGCGGGGCGGAGTCTGCAGGCGGCGGAGAGAGAAAGCAGCAGGAAAAAAAAAAAACAAAGTGGCTGCCAGGCTCGGGCTCGCCAGGCGGCGTAGGTGGCGCGGAGCTTGCAGACCCCAGACGCAGGGAGGAGACGGCAGGAGACGAGCAGAGCACGCAAGGCACACAGGGCAGTTAGCCAACTGTGGACACATATTCGCGTGCAGATAAACTAGGCAAGACTGGGCAGTGAGACGGATCACACAGCCCAGGGCCCCAGTGACGGGAAATAAAGCCTAAAGGCACCTATTGGAAAGGTGCCGGGAGAGGCTCCCAGCCTCACAGGAGAGGTCGCCGGGGAGACCCGCGGGGTCCCGGAGTGTGCATAGGCCCGCCTACCTGGGAACCAGCGTCAGAGGGGCCCAGTTTGCTTGTGGAAGGCAGCGGAGGGGACCCAAACTCCGGAAAGCGCGAAC
>PVKM010043658.1:0-12459 GCA_004027735.1 Carollia perspicillata | reverse complement strand
GGGGCTGGAAAGAAGTATTCCAAGTCATGAAACACAAGGACCTACATCCAAGACTGCTCTATCCAGCAAAACTTTCATTCAGAATGGATGGGCAGATAAAGTGCTTCTCAGATAAGGTCAAGTTCAAGGAGTTCATCATCACCAAGCCCTTACTATATGAAATGTTAAAGGGACTTATCTAAGAAAAAGAAGATAAAAATATGAACAGTAAAAGGACAGCAAATTCACAGTTATTAACAACCACACCTAAAACAAAAGCAGACTAGGCGGTCACCTAAAACAGGAGCAGAGCCACAGAAATGGAGGTCCCATGGAAGGTTAGCAACAGGGGAGTGGGAGGAGAGGGTGGGGAGAAGGTACAGAGAATAAGTAGCATAGACGGTGGGGAGAAAATAGATAGGGAGAGGGCCAGAGTAGCGTGGGAAATGTAGAAGCTAAAGAATTTATGACACATGGACATGAACTAAAGTGGGGGAATGTGGGTGGGAGGGGGTGTGCAGGGTGGAGGGGAATGAAGGGGAGAAATGGGAGAAATGTAATGGCATAATCAATAAAAAATATATATATATATTAAATAAATAAATAAATAAATAAAAGGCACCAATAAGGGGTGGGGTAGGGTGTGTGTGTGTGTGTGTGTGAGAGAGAGAGAGAGAGAGAGAGAAAGAAACTCTAAACAAATCAGAAAAACAAAGAACTGGAAAAAAGTTTTTTAAACACAACACAATAGAAACAATGAGCATAGGACTTGAGAAGGAATATCACACACACACTAGCCAATAGCCCAATAGCCAATTAACATGAAAGATGCTGAATAACCTCAATGGTCATCAGAGAAATGCGAACTAAGCCATAGCAAAATATCATTATACATCCACCAGAATGGCTATAATTAAAATAACTAACAAAATGAAGTTTGCCAAAAATGTGGACTCACAGAAATTCTTCTCATACATTGCTGGTGGGAGTATAAATAAACACAACCACATTGTAAAATTTGTGGCATTAATATCTACTAAAAGTGACATACATTTTGAACATTTTGACCTAGGCATTTCACTCCTGGGCTTATAACCCACCAGAAACATGTGCAACAAGCCCTATGCAGAATTCAAAGTAGCATTATTCATAATATCCCAGAACTGGAAACAACCCAAATGCTCACTGTGATATATAAATTGTGATATATCCATACAATGGTAAAACTATGCAATAAAGAAAATGAACATACTGCTATATGCACCTCGAGTAAAAATCTCACATGTTGAATGAAGGAAAACAGGGCCAAAAGGATACAAACTATATGATTCATTGGTTAAAATCTAAAAAATAACAGACAAAACTAATCTAGTGGTATTAGAAGTTAGGACAGTGGTTACCTCTGGGGAAAGAGTGGTAAGTGGAGAGGCAAATGAAGGCTTCTAGGGTACTGACTAATGTTCTATTACTTGATCTTAATGGTGGTCACACAGATGTTAGTTCTGGTATGTCTGGGTTTTTACTATGAATGCTATACTTCTTAAAAAGTCACAAAGAATATAATTAGTAACCTTCTTGTCAGCCTATGTGTTGTGCATCAGAAAAAATAAATAAAAATCAAAGGGGAAAGGAAAATCGTCCTCCCTAATATTTATTAACCAGTAATTTTAAGTTACTTTTTTTAAATCTGTAAAACACCCTGGCTGATGTGGCTCAGTGGACCGAATGCTGGCCTGCGAACCAAAGGGGTCACCAGTTTGATTCCCAGTCAGGGCGCATGCCTGGGTTGAGGGCCAGGTCCCTAGCAGGGGATATGTGAGAGGAAACCACACATTGATGTTTCTCATGTTTCTCTCCCTCTCTTTCTCCCTCCCTTCCCCTCTCTCTAAAAATAAATAAAATTTTTATTAAAAAATAAAATCTATAAAAGAGCAGGAAAAAAACAGTAAAAAGGAAAAAAGAACTGCCCGATCTTCAGGACAAGGAAGAAACATTACTATGTTTTCAGGATTCTGTAATTTAAACAACCCAGTCACCTCCCATGGGTCCCATTCTAAACACCCGTATTTACCTGATGACTTGAATCCTCAGTGCTCTGCTTTATGAAGTCTTCTAGTTCCTGTTTATCTTTCATTGTCTTCTCTAACTGGTCATTTGCTTGCCTTAGCATCACCTGTAGTTTTTTCACCTATACAATTTTAAATGCCAGTTAGAATGAAATATCAGAATTCTTTTATAAACTGAAAAAATCCATAACCCCATATACTTTTTTAAAAATTTAATCTTTTCTTTCCCTGAAAAACATCACTGATTTGCTAATTCAGAAAAAAAAAAGAAATGAATGATCTAATTTGATGACTATATTATGCTTACTGTTAAGTCACTTTTCACATATATTATCACATTTTTAATATCTGCTTATCCTCCTGGGCCCCCTGGGCTAGCACACTGGCCTCACTGACTCTAGTATATCATCTGCCTCCAATCTACAATCCATACTAACACCATACATTCTGTTTTCTAAAACAAAATGTTTTGTTTTCTAAAACAAAAACACAAAATAGTGTGTTTTTTCTAAAACGCACTATTATCTCCCTACCTAAAATCCCTCAATGTCTCCTAAAGTCTTCAGGGTAAGATTAAATCCCTTCAATCATCTCCCTCCTTTAGTGGTCTCGTCATGACCACCCTGTAGTCTCCTTGCCCATTATTTTATCACATGCACACAAACACACACATTTTGCCCAGCGACATGTACTATTTATATTTCCTAGAACACATCGCTTTCCTTCATAACTCTGTTCTTTTGAACATCTTTTATTTCCTTGTATACCCTTCCCTCCTTCTTTTTCTAATTTCACTCCAGCCTCTAAAAGAAGTTTAGATCTGCAAGTGTTACACAACTGAGCCCAAAGTTAAGTTAGATGCCCCTGTCCTTCCTCTAGCTCACAGGTGGCAAACACAAGGCCTGTGGGCCGAATCCGGCCCTCCACCTTATTTTATCCGGCCCAGCACTTTGTTTCTACCCAGTGGCAGCACTGAGCTCTCGCTTAACTGTTAAGGAGTAGTTACATTTACACAGTCCTAAAATTACATTCAGCCCTTGAAGGCAACCACTAGGCTGATGTGGCCCCCAGTGAAAATAAGTTTGACACCCGTGCTCTAGTTCTATGTGTACACCTCAGGAACAAACTATACTGAACTGATGGCTTGGCTGGCAACACTGAAAGCTCTTTATGGGCAGTAATACTGTGTTCTTTCTGTATCTGAATACCCAGGATTCAGAAAAATGCCAAGCAGCAGTTGAAGCATGCATATATGCAGGAAATCAATGCCAATGGCGTTTGAAAATATTAAACCATCATTCTAATATGCTTAAACTTATTCTGAAGACTAAAGGAACAGTCTTCATAACAATCAAAGAACAATGAGGAAATGTAAGGAAAAGGTGATCTTTTCATTACATACACTTTCATAAGCCTATTCTCAGAAAATTCCACATTATTTCCTAAATGTTATCAAGGAGCCCATTATTTGGGACTGTATTTGTAAAAGGTATTTGTCAATTCCAGCATTCTAGATCAACCTAATCTTAATTTCTGTGACCCTGTTAATTAACATAATCAATTCAACAAATTTATAACAAGTAGGCAATAAGCAAGATTCCAAAAACTGATTAATACTCAATTAAGCACTTAATAGTCAACCTCTTATCTCCCTAAATCTCCATATCATAAAGCATTTTCCATGTGTATACACTCATGACACCATCACTTGTAGGTGCTGGGCAGAGGGAGCAGGCTGGCTGGGAAGATGCAGCCGTGCTTCTGGAAGAAGTAAGCTGACTGGGGGGTGCTGGGCACGCTGATGAAGCAAAGGCACGCACGGCAGAGGTTCTGATGTGCTCCCACTGCAAATGTGACTGACACTGCATGTACCAGATTACTTCATATTTAACAACATGGATATACCTCACAGAGCAAATTGGAGGGGGGTAAAACAATTAATTCTGCACCATCAATGAAAACTACAACAGTTCACCAATTTGGCATACCCAAAAGAAACTCACCTGTTCTCTTGTTTCCGCCTCTTGAATCTGAATTCCTTGTAACTGTTTTTCATAGTTGGAACACATATCACAACGTCTACCAAGTTTATTTCCAGCATTATGTACCTGAAGGGTACCAAAATTACCTCTTATCAGGCAGAGCAAAATAATTTTACATTACATACTTGAGGAACCATGCATAGTCTACCCATTGTTGCTCAAAGAAGAACATCAAGTAAATAATTTCTTCAGGGACGGAAGGCAAGAAGTTACAATATAGAGATGGATTCTAAAAGTCATAAGCTCTAACAGAAATATGATAGGAAAACAAGGGACACAACTTTACCACCAAAAGACTAAGACACACAGAACACCACATTTGAGGAAAGCACAGAGCCAGCAAAAGGTAGTACACCATGGCACTCACAATTTAAACCCAACCAAGGAAGGGGATGGGAGGAAGAACCAGTGCCAATCAACCATTTTCACCTGCTCCTATTACAAAGCAGGTATTAAACTATTAAGTAGCACCTTCTCACATGTTAGAGAATAGTTTCTTTCAGGCTTAATAAGCTGTTCTACTTACTGACAGCTTCTTTAAAGAGACGTGATCCTGGGTAAAGGAAAGCACTGCAAGGCAAAAAACCTGGATTCTAACCCAGGTTTTGCTGCTAAGTCAAAGGAGAAATTTAAGTGACTCCTTGATCTTTTGAGCTAATTTCTTCATCTGTAAATTGAAGACAATCATGTCCTAACTGCCTCATTATTATCAAGAAGCTCAAAGAGATGAGGTATGTGAAAGGGCTTTGTAATCTGTAAAACACTATGCAAGTATATACTTAAGTTTTTATCTCCCGCCTTACTTATGAATTGCAAACACTATTAGGAGGAAAATTAACCTCACTGAAGGCTGCTTTTTTTCTCTTTCATATTTTCCACCCCCTCCTTAAATTCACTCTCAGCATCAACTGCTGACAAGCATTTGCCCTTCAGATCTCAAAGGAAGATAAAAAATAGGAATCTTGGAATACACTGAGGTTACAAAAACTGCAGAGCAAACCAAAGCAAACCAAATAGCATAACTTAGCTATACTATTCAGGCAGACTGGTCCAATTTTCAGAGATGTGACTTCAGGGTAGAGAAGTTCACACTCAATGCAATTAGCTAGTTAGTTCCTTCTCCGTCATAATCACCTGAATAACTAGAGCAGACTACTGCAAGGGTGAGACAATATGAGTTAACACCCACTTGCTAGTAGCATGTGCATGTACCAACTCCAAGGAGTATCTTCCAAATGAACAATAAATCCCAGAGTTACCCAATGTGGCTCAACGCGCTCAAGAAGAAAAAAAAAAGATAACTCACCTCTTTCTGCAGGAGATTCCATTCTGTCTCACTGACTAAGCGATAGCCACTAGGAGACACATAAGCATTTTCCATACCCTGGGTGACACTGGAGAGGAGAGATGCTGTCTCTTCTTGTTCTGGTGTCATTGCCTTGATTGCTCTTTCCTGGTCTTTGGTTAACATAAACCCACTTGGCATTTGCAGTGATCCAAGGGAGGCAGTGTCAAAGTTCTCAGACACTGAATCTGCTCCTACCAGTGGTCCAAAATCTGACTCATCCAGGTTTCCAGCAGATTTTGCTTTGTAGTTATAGCCTAAAGCTTTGGATTGCAGTGAGCCTGAGGTTCCCAAGCTGTCTGTAGACTGTGCTCTCCTAAGTCCATCTTTAAACATGTCATTGTCCGATTTACTGAATGGATCTCCAGATGGCAACAGTAAATCTGCATCTAAGGAATGGACTGAACCATGGGTACTATCTAAATGCTCCTGAAATGTAAAAAGCTACGTTAGACAATTCTCTGTAGTTTTCAAAAAGGAAAACTACCATATGTTAAAAGTATTTTGCCACGTTACACATGATAATCATTAGTGTGTTACCTTCATGTATTTACTGAACAAACATTTACTGGGCGTCTTGTATACCCTGGGCACTAAACCAGGCACTCAAAATACAACTGTGAGCAATCTCAGACCTCAACATGCTTATGACTTCATGAAAAAAAAAAAGTAAAAAAGGCTATCAGAATATCACATTTAGTAAAACGATAGGCTACAACTATGTACTGAATGCTTTGGTAGCTCAAGGAGAGGAATTTAGTCCACACATACGAAGTCACAGGAGGTTTCCTGAAATTCAGCGCTGAGTACATTGAATGTGAGATGCCTATTGTATATCCAAGTACGATGTCCACCCAATAGAGGGACATATAAGTCTTTAATAGAGATTTGGGAGTAACCATCATACAGTGATGATTAAAGTCACAACAGCAAACCAAAAAACCTAAGATGAGTCTGTAGAATGAGAAGAGGGTCAAGGGCAGAGCCCTGAGAAACACATTCTGAGGATGGACAGAGGAAGGAGCAGCCAGAGTGGCAGAGTGAAACAAGGGTAATAATGTGGTATGCTGGAAACTAACTTTCAAGCAAGGTGTAATTAACACATTAAATGTAGTGCACTAAATGAATGAAGCCAGGTTACATATATCACTTGATTCCAAATATATAAGATGCACAGAATAGGTAAGTCCATAAAGACCCAAAACAAACCAGTGGTTACCAGAGGCTGCAAGGAAAAGAGAATGGGATCAATAGATCCTTCTGGGGGATGATGAATATGTTCTGAAACTAGACAGAAGTGACAGTTGCATAACACCATAAATGTACTAAATACCACTGCACTGTTTTTTTTCTTTCCTTTAAAATTTTTTTCTACCACCCCACTGTAAATGGTTAATTTTAAATTATGTGAATTTCATCTCAATTTAAAAAAAAAGACGGTGCAACACATTCCCAAACTCTAAAAGCACACCAGTGCCATCACATGGAGTTACACAGCTAGTGAGATCAGAAAACAGGGAAAGTGCAGCATGTTTTTTTTTTTTAAACTAAATATACCGAACTTAAAGTCCTAGCCTTTATTTTAAGATAATAGTGTCTATTTTTTGTGGTTAAATACCTCCCCTTCTATGAACTAGAAAAGATTGTGGAATAAAAATTGTTTAAATGTTTAAAAATATCCTTACATCCTTACTTGGTATTATAATAAAAAGTTGACAACTTTTAATGTTAATTTGTCCACTTCTTTGTTTTTAAAGATTTTTCATCTGTGAAACTCAGATGATGAAGGAACACAAACCTAGTATATATTAAACTAGCTATAGCAAAGGTCCCAAAGAAGTATCCTAATTCAAACTGGGAACCCGCTCTGTGAACTTACGGAGGAGCCCAACAGCTAACACTATCATACACAGTGCTGCTGTAACACAGAGAAGGGGACAGGGGCAGAGAAGTTCTGATGGCCCACTTAAAAACACCAAACTACCACGATGTGGCAGCATAAGGAACACTTCTACAGGAACTGTAAACTGTCATGTTTCCAAAAGATGATTCTACGATATCTTCTAACACCTTAGAAATGTTTGCATCCTCAAACTCAGCATTTCTTTTCCCAAGAATTTACACAGTCCAAGAGGACTGTGAATAACATTAAACTTTTCTTTCACTGAAATTGACCTCTCCATGTTGTCACTCAGGCACCTTGACAAATTAAAACATGGGCACAAATCACTAAGTAGGAGATTAAGGAATTATGGTACATTTACATGCTGAAATATGCCAGCCACAATAATCATGTTGGGGGAAAACATTTACTGATGTGTCAAACAAAACCTTTAAAAATAGACTTAAGTGGGGGAAAAATGAGATATAAAACACTGTGCAGAGTTACAATTAGATTATGTTGAAAAAGTACAAAAAGAAACATATGTATGTTAACTTTGGAAATAAACATAAAAGAGGGGAAGAAGAGGTACATACCAAAATATTTCTGGCAGTTATCTCTGAACAACAGAATTACCTACTGGTTATTTTTATTTTATTTACCGTCCTGTATTTTCCAAATTTTCCATAATGAACATGTATTACCTTTGTAGTGCAAAAAGTACCTTCTAAGAATCAGGTTAAAGAAGATAGGAGGTCTTACAAATTTAAATGTTTTTATCAACAAATCTAAGTTTCCAAAGCATTCTATATTAACTTTAAACTGACAGACTAAATTGTCATGATTGTCAACACACAACAAATGTGCAAAATATCAGATCTGAAAGTCTAAAAGATATTTCGAATGTCAGGAAATAATGTTATGCACAATATATCACAGATCTGTTAAGACAGAATCAAAAATAAGAAAAAGGCTTCTCTGCAAATCACAAAAAATCTCCCTTTCCTATTTTCCTGCTAAAATATTTTTGCAAAAGTTTGAAACCTTTTCAAACATTCCTGGACACAGGACTGCATGACACACACACACACAAAAAAAAACCACACATAATATTTGGCAGTACCAAAAGTTGAGACATTCTCCTGGGAATCTAACTATTAAAATAAAATACACAGAGAATCAGACCAAGTGGTTCTCATTGTATGATACAAAAGAACGAATGCAGAAAAACAACTACAGCATACTTTTCAATGTCCACTAGCATTTTTGTAACTTTCTTTTTAATGTCAAACAACCCATAAACATGGAAATATAAGCTACTAGGAATATTATACATGGCTCAGAGTAAATCTGCTAACAAAACAGAAACATGATCTCTCTGAAAGTGGTAAGACCCTTATGCAATTTAACTGAAACTGATTTACCAGGCCAAGAAAGGAGATAGGGGTAGGAGAGTGAGTATGAAGTCCTAAATAGCAGGGACAGTATAAACAAGACATATGAGCAATGACAGTAAATAGAAAGGTCTGGCTGTGATGAAACGGACAGCACAGTAAGGCTGGAAGGCTCTTTCAACTGTGAAGGCTCTTGTATGCCAAGCTAGGGACCCTTTTTAGTTTTTATCCTAAAGGCAAAGTAAGAGAAGCATTTCTGTTACCAAAGAGGAGATACCAACATGAATCTTGAAGAATAAGTAGAAGGATTTCAATGCTCAGAAAGGCAGAGGAAAATAAGCTTTCCGGGTGAAGAAGCCAATATGCAAGGTGGGAAGTGTAGCACAAGACAACCAATGTCACTAAAACAGAGTGCATATTATGAGTGGTCTGAGTGAGGAATTTGTACTTAATTATGTAGGCAATAAGAGTCCCTGTTTGAGCAGGGGAGTGGCCTGCCTGCAGACACACTTGAGAAAAATAAATCTGACAGTAGCACTGAGGCTGCAGTGCAGTGGGACAGGCTGAAGACAGGAAACCTAGTGAGGAGGCCCTTGCCACATTGTGGATTAGAGGTGAATAAGCCATAGGAGCACCACCGTACACTGTCCACCTCCAGGTCTCTCTACTCTCCCCATTCTCAACACCTAAAATGTTCTACCCTAACCCATCACAATCTGCCAAACTTCGCCTACTAGTCTCAGGACTTAAGACCTAATACTAGTTAATACTTAATATATGGTATTATAGAGAGTTAAGTGTTTCAATATTTTAGATAATCTCTTTTAAACAAAAAGCTCGAAGTATTATCAACATTATGCATATAAAAGAAGACTTTGCAGATATTAAAGATTTCTTCTAATGTTTTACTTCTGAAACCACTGGATAAAATAACATTGAATTATTTTGGAGACTATGAGAGAAATTATGACATGTTTCAAACAGTACTACTTATAATACCATAAAAATGACTGCAAGTAAATATCATTTTATCTAATTATCAGCAAATACTTATACACCCACTATATGAACAATGCTATTGATTAACATATGAAAAGCTAAAATAGTACACAATTTATTTTAATTACAGATTCACCATACCTCTTCATTTGATAACTGGGCTGAAGATTCTTCATGAGTTAAAGCACACACTACTGGTATTTTCACTTCTTCCTCAACATCTGTTTTTTTGTGGTCCTTTCTCTTATTAAGTCTTTGTTGCTCATCTTCCTCCTAAATGTTAGGAAGAAAAAAATATGTTACACAAGTAATCTATAATTAATGATTCATGTAGCTCTAACCACTCAAAACAAACAAAAAAACAACTGTATGATGAGAGGCAACTGGACACTTCAGTTTATTTGTTTTATAATCACATGTGAGGGCATCTGGTCATAACAAAATGTTCTAATACTACAGGCACGAAGTACAAACCCTAGTAAAAGAAGAACTCAGGAAATAACTTCCAGAAAGTACATAATGTGAAAGGCAAACAAAAGGAAGCAAACCACCTCCTCTTCTTCAAATGATCCAAGAAAGAAAACTTACGTAGAATATTTCTTCAGATTATTGTAGAAAATAGGAAAAAGTTATTACTCATCCATTAGAAAGATATACAAATTTATATGAAATACAAAAGGAATGATGGAAGTTGATGCAATCATTCACTCAACAAAGATGAGTACTTTTAACGCCTAGTGGCAAAGGAAAAACACACAATTACAATACTATTAAAGAATGCTTTCTTAAAATGACTGATTTCATATGAGAGAACTAGAAAAGGGGACCCCTGGAAGGTAACATTTTAGCTAATCTTGAAGAATGAGTAAGATAAGTTTGCCAATTTTGTGAGAGGAGACAAGCAAGGGTTCCGGGGAGAAAGGAAGCAGGTACAAACACACAGAGGCACAGGAGCCATCTGACAGAATACTGAGAAACATCAATGTGTGGTTGCCCCTCACGTGCCCCCAATTGGGGACCTGGCCCGCAATCCAGGCACGTGCCCTAACTGGGAATTGAACCAGCGACCCTTTGGTTTGTAGGCCTGTGTTCAATCCACTGAACTACACCAGCCAGGGCAGAATACTGAATAATTTGATGAAACTGAAAAGAGCACAGGCACATGAGAAGTGAGGTATATGGAAGGAGGGTGGTGATTAAGTGTCTAGACTCTGGAATCAGAGACTGGCTCAAACCTCAGATCGGCCATTAGCTCCTACTTCATTTGTATTATTATTGGGGGTTTTGGGTAATTTTTTAAAGTGTTAGAGACAATGACTTGTTGTTCCACTTATTTATCCATTCACTGATTGATCCTTGTATGTGCCCTGACCAGGGATCAAACCCACAACCTTGGCATACCAAGACAATACTCTAACCAACGGAGCTACCCAGCCAGGGCAAAGCTCAATAAATTTTAATAAAGGCTTTAAATGACCAATTATAGGAATTAAGACTGTTTTAATGGACAGCAGGAGAGACATGATTAAATCTGTACTTTAGAATCTGAATCTTCAAGATGACTATGTCCACACACAAGATGAACAAGTTAGAATTAAGAAACAGAAAATTAGCCCTGGCTAGTGTGGCTCAGTGGACTGAGCACCCACCTGCAAACCAAAGGGTTGCTGGTTCAATTCCCAGTTAGGGCCATGCCTGGGTTACTGGCCAGGTCCCCAGTGGGGGGTGCACGAGAGGCAACTATACACTGATGTTTCTCTCCCTCTCTTTCTCCTTCCCTTCCCCTACCTCTAAAATAGATGTCTAGATAGACAGATATCTAGATAGATTGACACATAGATAGATAGGTAGAAAGAAACAGAATATTAAAAAGGAAGAAACTTCTGAAAAACAAATCTAACCTAAGTCATCTAAAGTCATCTAGGTAATCTAAAATATTTCTAATACCTAAAAAAGCTTTTACATAGCTATCCTAGGCAAATAATTGTACACATATACAACACAGTACGGGGCATCAGCTGCAACAACTGTTTAAAGTGAAACAAAGGGAAACCATTCAGATGCCCACTACAAGGAGAAGGATTATGTCAATTAGGGCACATCCATGCTACCAGCTGAAAACAGAGAGATCTCTGATGTGAAAATATATCCAAAATAATGCCATGAGAAAAATAAGTTATAAATACTTAAACTATGATACCGGTTAAGAAAAAACTGAAAAAAATTCCTAAAAGTACACCAATAAATTGTATTCCAATAAATATATAGACATGGTCTGGAAGACTACCTTCCAAACTGACCACTACTCCTGACTTAAAAAGTGGTTACTTCTGGCAAAGGAGGTATGGGAGGTATCAAGAACCATCTTTTTCACTTTATAACTTTACCTTGTACTTAAAAAAAAAAACAAAAGATTAACATAAGGATATATCTGTATATTATTCAAGTAATTGAAATAATGTTTTATTTTTTTTCTTATTTTTTTATTGATTATGCTATTACAGTTCTCCCATTTCCCCCTTCATTCCCCTCCACCCTGCACACCCCCTCCCACCCACACTCCCCCTCTTTAGTTCATGTCCATGTATCATAAGTTCTTTAGCTTCTACATTTCCCACGCTACTCTGGCCCTCTCCCTGTCTATTTTCTCCCCACCGTCTATGCTACTTATTCTCTGTACCTTCTCCCCACCCTCTCCTCCCACTCCCCTGTTGATAACCTTCCACGTGACCTCCATTTCTGTGGCTCTGCT
>PVKM010043657.1:0-12455 GCA_004027735.1 Carollia perspicillata | reverse complement strand
CTCACTCGGGCAAATCCCCAGTGCTGTTTGGGGGACATTGGGGAAGAAGGCAAATTTTATAAAATATTTTACTGCAAGGATTCAGCTTCTTACTTTGTATCTTCTTCACTTACTAAACAGAATATTGTTTGTGGTTGAAATAATGGGTATTTTAATTCAGATCTGGCTCACTGTATCCTCATAAATGCAGCTGGCAAGAATTACCTTGGTCTGTGTGCCCACTTCCTGGATGGGGTTCTGTCACCACCAGTCTTGGTAAAAGGGCTAGAGTCCGAGTGTTTATTTCCTTGGTGCCCCGACCCTACCCCCACTCTTCACAGTTTGGGCTCTGCATTTGTTTCATGTCATTGTCTCCATTGGACTGTAAACTTTGAGGGCTTGGAACGTGTCTGTTCAACATGTCTTTTTCCATATCTGACACAAAATTGGTGTTCCTGGAATGTGGAGCGTATGAACGAACAGGTGTAAAATCCTGTCCTGTCAAGGGAGCCCATAGTGCGGGGGACATTGCAGGTGTGAGAGGCAGGCAGTGTGTTTACTGAGCGAGCAGGAGTGTCTGTTGGAAGCTGTCCGTAACAAATCTAAATCTGGTGATGTTAGGCCAAGAAGCTGACCCTCTCCCTTTCCTATGTGCTTCCTTCCCCAGGTTCTATTGAGGAACCAGCTCCCAGTGTGCCCCAACCTTCCCCAGAGCCACCAGCTGGGGCCCCAGCCCCACCCCCCTGCCCCGATGAGCGCCCCTCCTCTCCTATCCCCCTCCTGCCCCCACCCAAGAAACGCCGGAAAACCGTCTCTTTCTCTGCTGTGGAGGAGGTGCCAACCCCAGAGCCTTGCCCAGCTGCCCCACAGCAGATCAAGTCTCCTGGCCCCGTCTCCCGCAAAGTCCCTCGGGGTGTGGAGCGGACCATTCGCAATTTACCCCTGGACCACGCATCTCTGGTCAAGAGTTGGCCTGAGGAAGTGTCTCGAGGAGGTCGGAGCCGGGTTGTAGGCCGAGGCCGCTCCACCGAGGAAGAAGAGGCTGAGCCAGGGACAGAAGTGGACCTGGCGGTGCTGGCCAACCTGGCCCTGACCCCAGCCCGGCACGGGTTGGCTGCCTTGCCTACTGGCGATGACCCAGAGGCCACAGAGACATCGAATGAGGCAGACCGCCTGGGCCCCCTGCTCAGCCACATCCTACTGGAGCACAACTATGCCCTGGCCATCAAGCCCCCTCCCTTCACACCGTCCCCTCGCCCCCTGGAGCCAGTTCCTGCCCCTGCAGCCCTCTTCAGCTCCCCTGCGGATGAGGTTCTGGAGGCCCCTGAGGTGGTGGTGGCTGAGGCAGAGGAGCCAAAGCAGCAACAGCAGCAGCAAGAGGAGGGTGAGGAGGAAGAGGAAGAGGAGGAGTCCGAATCATCTGAGAGCAGCAGCAGCAGCAGCAGCAATGGGGAGGGGGCTATTCGGAGGCGCAGCCTCCGTTCCCACACCCGGCGCCGGAGGCCACCACCCCCACCCCCACCCCCACCACCTCCCACCTTTGAACCCCGCAGTGAGTTTGAGCAGATGACCATCCTGTATGACATTTGGAACTCAGGCCTGGACTTGGAAGACATGGGCTACCTACGGCTCACATATGAGCAACTGCTGCAGCAGACGAGCGGGGCCGACTGGCTTAACGACACCCACTGGGTCCATCACACCAATATCCTGAGCCCAAGGCTGGCCTTCTCAGGATAGAAAGACAGGCTCAGGGAGTGGGGTGGACTTCCCTTAATTCCCACAGCCAGGCAGTGTTCTCTTCCGATACCTGCTAGTGCCTGCGTTTCCCTGGCCAGTTCTCTTTCCCACCCATGTTCAGCCTGGGTATTCTCCTCTGGCTACCAGGTTACCCTTTTTTCTCTGCCTCATGCCTCTTTTTTTGCCTCCCAAAGATTTTCTGGCAGAAAAGAGGGCCTAAGACTTATTTCTCTCTTTCTGTACTCCTCACACCAAGTATGATCAGGACCTCCAATGAAGGTCAGTCACCCTTTCCTTGGGCTGGGACTGGAGGGACAAAGGGGAGTGGGACCCCAAGGATCTGGTCAGTGAGGAACCCATTCTCTTCCTTAACACACCCTGCACTCACCAACCTGAGCACTCCAAAACGTAAGCGGCGGCCCCAGGATGGGCCCCGTGAGCACCAGACAGGCTCAGCCCGCAGCGAAGGCTATTACCCCATCAGCAAGAAGGAAAAGGACAGGTACCTGGATGTGTGCCCTGTCTCGGCCAGACAGCTGGAAGGGGCGGACACTCAGGTAAGGCTCTGCCCTCATGTCTGGGTCTCTGGCATCCTCTTCCCATTGTTTCTCTGGAACTTCCCTCCTCTCTGTTGCTTCTCACAGGGGACTAATCGTGTACTTTCGGAGCGCCGATCTGAGCAGCGGCGACTACTGAGTGCTATTGGCACCTCAGCCATCATGGATAGCGATCTGCTAAAGCTAAACCAGCTCAAGGTGAGGAACGAGAACTTGGAGAGACTCAATGGAAGGGCAGCATTGTGGGGTCCCCTAGGGGTGCGGTGGGAGTGGGGGTGAGTGGCCAGAATACCCTTCTGCCCTGGAGGTCTGCAGGAAAAGCCAGGAGATAGGTTGAGGCACCCAACAGCACAGTCTACCTTCTGCTCTCTAGTTCCGGAAGAAGAAGCTTCGATTCGGCCGGAGCCGAATCCACGAGTGGGGTCTGTTTGCCATGGAACCCATTGCAGCTGACGAGATGGTCATTGAATATGTGGGTCAGAACATCCGCCAGGTGAGGAGGCCCATACCCAGCTCCCTGTCTGATGTCAGCATGGAATACTGACGTGAGCCCCTTCCAGCCCTATGGAAAAAGCCCCACATACCCTCCTGGCTCCAAGGCTTAATCAATGAAACCATCCCTTCCTTTCCCTCCCTCCTTCTCTCTGTCCCTCCCTCCCTTCCTACCTAGTAATGGGAACTAGTAAAGTAGTAAACTAGATGTTAGTGACCTAGCAGGAAATGAGATTATTATCTCTCCCTTTAAGGACCTCAGTTTAGTGGGGAAGACAGGCATTGAACAAGCAGCTGTAATAAAGGACCGTGTTTGGTGGTTACAAAAGGGAGGCAGGGCTGGTTCGAGCACAGTGATGTTTCCCCCAGGAGCCGAAGGGTGATGAACTCCGGGCTCAGGTGTGGGGAGGTGCTCCTAGTTATGGGACAGCATATGCAAAGGCATGGAGGCAGGACAGTCTCAGGAGGGCAAGAGGGCACTGTGGCTAGTGGGAAAGACTTGGGCCAGCGGCAGCAATGTGTAAATGGAGGGACAGGTGGAGGCCAGACTCCCCAGAAGTTAGGAGCCACGTTAATAAGTTGCAACAGATGGCGAGGGGAGGAAAGTTGCTGGGAAGTGTTAAATAAAAGAGGACTTGGGAGATTATAAATTCCCTCTGGCTGCAGTGTGAAGAGAGATGGAGACCAGTAGGGTGGGAGGGGGGCTGTTACAGAGATCATGGCCAAAGGTGGGTGCCTGGACTAGGCAGTGGCCGCCAAGAAAACAGGAGTCTGTGGGTCCAAGGCGGCTGGCCGGACAGGCAGTAAGTCAGCTTTGGAGAGTGAGGGCAAGGGGGTAGGTGTGGCCGTTCCCAAGGCACTGCCTTTAGCAGCTGGGAGGAGTAGGGCTGTCGGGGAGATGAGAGTGAGGAGGAGGAGCAGGTGGGTGATGGAGATGAGTTCCAGTCAGGACACATGAAGTTGCAGCACCCAGGGGTCACTTAGAAGATGACACCCAGCAGTTCCACTGAGGTGGATTTTGGCGGGAGGTGGAAGTTTGAAAGGTGTCCCCAGCACTCAGCCGGCAGCTGAAGCCCTGGAAGGGAGCGCACCCAAGGGAAGAGTGCGGAGGGCTTGGTGATGAGTAGGTGGGGTTTAGGTCATGAATGGCCACTGTCATCTTGGGAACTGCCACAGCCCCTGAGCAGACTGGGGGCTCCACTGTGGGCCAGGCAGACCCTGCAGGAGCAGCCAGGGGCTGCTTCTGCCCAGTGACCAGTGTACACTTCCGTGGGGTCTTCCTTGGGTGACTTAGAATGGCAGCTGAAGGCATAGGGGGCTGGCTGTGAAGGGAGGCCTCCTGTGGGTTAGTGGGAGCCAGAAAGAGGGCTGCAGATAGGACAGGTCATCGTGGCTCCCAGGACTGGCAGCTGTGAGACTTGAGGGCAGCTCCCTGACAATCACACCTCGTCCTACCAGATGGTGGCCGACATGAGGGAGAAGCGCTATGTGCAGGAGGGCATTGGCAGCAGCTACCTGTTCCGGGTGGACCACGACACCATCATTGATGCTACCAAGTGTGGCAACCTGGCGAGGTTCATCAACCACTGCTGCACGGTGTGCTGGGGGCCTGGCTAGGGTGGGTGGGGTCTGAGGGGGTGGCTGCCCCGCTCACTCTGCGCTTCCCTCCTACAGCCCAACTGCTATGCCAAGGTGATCACCATTGAGTCCCAGAAGAAGATTGTGATTTACTCCAAGCAACCCATTGGCGTTGACGAGGAGATCACCTACGACTATAAGTTCCCGCTAGAAGACAACAAGATCCCATGTCTGTGCGGCACTGAGAGTTGCCGCGGCTCCCTCAACTGAGGTGGGCAGGACTGGCGCCCACACCCCTATTTATTCCCCTTGGTGCCCTGAGCTCCCAGCCTGCCCTCCCCCCTCACCCCCCACCCCCCGGCCTTAGTGGGCTCAGGAGGGCCATGTGCCCCCATCTCTAAATATGGAGTTGGGCCCTGAGTCCTGCAAAGGAGCCTCAGTCCTTGAGGCAATGTCTGCCTCCCCTGTCACCCCTGCCACCCCCCCTCTAATTTTTTTCTTTGCGGAGAAGAAGCTGTAAATGTTTTGTAGCTGCCAGCAGCTGTTTCCTGTGGAAACCTGGGGTGCCAGCCTGTACAGATCCTGTTCTTGGGGACTGCACACCCCCCTTGCTTTGTGTTAATGGGGACTTCCCTTTTGTGCCCTGCGTGCACCCCTCCCCAGTTTAGGGGTCTCTAGGGGCAGTGGCCATGTTCTCCCCCTGGGGACGGGGGCCCTGTGCCTCCCTCCTGGGGACTCTGTGCCTGGAACCCTGCCTCATCTTCTGTTCCTGCCAGACCCTGTGGGTCACCCTCCTACCCTGGTGTCTGGAAGCTCCAGCCAGGCCAGGCCAGGATGGTGGGGGGAGCGGGCCCTTCCTGTTGGGCTGGACTGTATATATGTTAATAGCACAAACCCAATGCCACATTTTTATAATTGTGATTAAACTTTATTGTACAAAAGTGCTTGGTCAGTATCTTTGGGAAATAGGATGGGATGAGGGTTGTGGACAGAGGGTAGGGCAAATGGAGAGGGAGACTGAAGTTTTGGGTACCAGAGGCTTTTGGGTAAGAGCCCAGACCCACAGACTCAGCCACCATTGCTCTGGGCCACCTGACAGACTGCGACAGCCACCTAGAATCCCCCAGTGAGCCCAGCCAGACCCGGCCAAGGTCAGGCCTACCTTCCCAGAACCACAGCGGGCCTCCTAGGAGATCCAGCAAGAGGAAAGGACTGACATGCAGTAGGAGTGAGATCACCTGCCTGCTCCATCTGGACCCCACCCAAGCCTCTCAGTGCCCAGCCTGCAGGTTTTGGTTTCCCTGTCCCTGTCGTCCCCAGGTTCTTTGCTGGAACCAGATGTCAGTGGAGCACACTGGCCACCAGGGGGAGCCCTGTGGCAAGAGTGGGAGAGGAGGGGTGGAGGTTGGGCTGGTCTGTTCCTGGAATGGGCAGGAGGAGGAGCGAGCGGAAGGGGATCACGGTGTGTCGCTGGCCGGAAATAGACACAGAAAGACCAGCTCCTCTGGTGGCTAGTTTGGGCACCCTGGGACTGTGGTTGCAGGTAGGCAGAGGTGATACCAGCGATCCCTTGCCCCAGCTCCAGCCCTACCCACCTTCCTCTCCCCTTCCTCCCCAACTCCCTGCCACTCACCGTGCGTGTGCGTGTGTGTGTGTGTGTGTACGTGCGCTTTTGTCCCAGAAACCTCCCCTTCCACCTCAAACACTGAACCCTTTCTGCAAGCCCTCACCTTATCTCAGTAACTGTAGTGGGCAGTCAGAGGACAGGTAGCCTGGCTGCTGCACCCACCAGGAACAGTTCTGTCCCCAGCAGTAGTCACTGCTTCAGTCCACTAGGTTGGAGGCCCCTTCAAGGAATAATAGGTGGGCTGCCGGTGCTGAGGCAGGTAGTGGCAGGCAACTCAGGTGAACCAGTGTCTCTCCCTAGCAGGACATGGAAGACTCTGCACAGACCCAGAAGCTGGTATACCTGGTCACAGGTGGCTGTGGCTTCCTGGGGGAGCATGTGGTTCGAATGCTACTGCAGCGGGAACCCCGGCTCCGTGAGCTGCGGATCTTTGACCTGCACCTGGGTTCCTGGCTGGAGGAGCTGAAGACAGGTGATCATGGTGGGGAGTTGGGGGGAGGATGTGGACTCCCTTCACGGTGGTGGAAAAGATGATGCCTCTTTTTGTTGTCTATTGTACATGGGTGGGGTGAATGAGTCACACTGGGAACATGTGGTTCCCAAGGGTGTGGGCTGAACCAAGCAGCTGACTGGTGGCCCCAGCTCTGACATTCCTTCTGGCTGCCTCTACCCCATACCAGGCACAGTGCAAGTGACTGCCATCCAGGGGGATGTGACCCAGGCTCACGAGGTGGCAGCAGCTATGGCTGGAGCCCATGTGGTCATCCACACAGCTGGGCTGGTAGACGTGTTTGGGAGGGCCAGTCCTGAGACCATCCATGAGGTCAACGTTCAGGGTGAGATAATCCCCCACTGTTCTAATAACGCACTTAACACTTTTGGCACATGGCCTGACCTTGACTGTTTGTGTCCCGCCCCCCTTCCTTGGACCTTGACCTCTGTGATTCTTTTGTCAGTCTGTCGTGTGTGCCAGCCTGTGGTGGTTTTCCTTGGACCTGGGGGAGGAAGCCATGTGCCTTGATCCAGAGCGGGGGATGGGGTAGGGGGGCTAGATACACAGAGGGAGGAAGCTTCAGTGTGAACACACATCCCACCTCCCCAGGCACACAGAATGTGATTGAGGCTTGTGTGCAGACTGGAACACAGTTCCTGGTCTACACAAGCAGCATGGAAGTTGTGGGGCCCAACATCAAAGGCCACCCCTTCTACAGGTGAGCTGAGTTTCCCCCCACAATTTTAAGAGCTCCATCTTCCTTCAGCATTAAGAGTCTTCCCTCTCCCCTACTAGGGGCAATGAGGACACCCCATATGAAGCAGTACACAGACACCCCTATCCTTGCAGCAAGGCCCTAGCTGAGCAGCTGGTCCTGGAATCCAATGGAAGGAAGGTGAGACTGGAGCTAAGATGCAGAGCCACGGCAAGCTGGGTTTCTTTGCATCCTGACCTGGGAACCTCCCTTCCATGTCCAGCTTGAAGAGGCCAGAGCGGAGGGCAGGCCACTGGGTCTTAGGTCTTAGCAGTGCCTCCCTTTTGTCTCCAGGTCCGTGGGGGGCTGCCCTTGGTGACATGTGCTCTGCGTCCCACCGGCATCTATGGTGAAGGCCACCAGATCATGAGGGACATCTACCACCAGGGCCTGCGCCTAGGAGGCCGGCTCTTCCGGGCTATCCCAGCCTCTGTGGAGCACGGACGGGTCTATGTAGGTGAGGCCTGGGCTAGGCAGGGGAGAGCCTAAGAATGGGGCGGGACCTGCACGGTTCTGGGAGGTGTGCAGTGTCTACCCTGGAGAGAAAAAGAACAGTCTATAGGTGGTCCAGGGTAGACTGCATGTGGGCACTGTCCACAAAGGCCACAGAGGAAACAGTATCCATGCAAGTTGGGAAGGCTGGCATAAAAAACATGTCACAGGCTGAAGAGAGGATCGTGCTAACAGAAGCAGCACCCCCCAGGAGAGGAGGTGGGCAGCATCTACATAGGCCCAAAGAGGAAGTGGCTTGTGTTTGGGCTGGCCTGGGAGACAGCAGCATCTATATGGTTGCAAGGATACTCAGGGGCACATGCACCCCACTTCCCTCACCGGCAGGTAATGTGGCCTGGATGCACGTGCTAGTGGCCCGGGAGCTGGAGCAGCGAGCAGCTCTAATGGGTGGCCAGGTGTACTTCTGCTACGACAAATCACCCTATAAGAGCTATGAGGACTTCAACATGGAGTTCCTGGGCCCCTGTGGACTGCGGCTGGTAGGCACCCGCCCACTGTTTCCCTACTGGCTACTGATGCTTCTGGCTGTGCTCAACGCCCTGCTGCAGTGGCTGCTGCGACCGCTGCTGCTCTACGCGCCTTTGCTCAACCCCTACACACTGGCTGTGGCCAACACCACCTTCACTGTCAGCACCAACAAGGCCCAGCGCCACTTTGGCTACGAGCCCCTCTTCTCATGGGAGGAGAGCCGCACCCGCACCATCCGCTGGATGCAGGCCAAGGACGGTTCGGCCCAGTGACGGTGGAGCTGAGGCCTGGCGCCCAGCACAGCACATCCGTCCAGGTCCAGAGCCTACAAACCCTGGCTAAGGAAGGAAGGCTGCATTCTAGAGCTGGTATCCGGTGCCAGACTGGCTGAGTGCCAGAGGTCTCCACATATTAAATCCATGAGCTTTAAGTCTGTGTCCTGATGCCTCTGAGTGCTAGGGAAAGAACTCCTTCACTCTCAAGCCAGGCATGACGGCTGGTTGGCAAGGGTCTGCTTTCCCCGATGTTCTCAACTGCCATCCCATTATTGGCTTTTCAAGCCGGAAGTTGGTGCAAGTTCCACAGGCCTCATGCTTGCCTTCTGATGTCCAGGCATGAGCCTCAGGCCTGGATTCTGAGTGAAGAGGCTTTTTGACTCTTCCTATCACCTTCGTCCCTCCTTGGGGGCCATACTCCCATTATTTTAAAACATTTATCACCTTTAGATGTTTATCTTTTAAGTCTCCTCAATGAAAACTGAGGAAATCTGTATATTTTCACTTCTTCCCACCCTGTACCCAAATTTAGTTCCTGCAATATTGTGAGATCGCTGCTTGAGAGTTCCCTGTAATCCTGGACCTGCCCAAGCTCTGGACTAAAACTCCTTACCTACGCCTGTGTCCAGCCACCTGCCCAGCTCTCTGGCCCGCCTCCCCCCACGTGTCTTCCCTCCCCGCGGCGCCCGTCCCATGTGGGGACAGAAGGAAGTGAGCACGCAGCACGCCCGCTGTTGGATTGGTTGCTATTTCTCCCGTCCCACGGGGCCCAACCCGGACCAGGGTGAGGGTGGGGGCTCTGGGGACAGGACATGCAGGGCTGAGGACAGAGGGCAGAATTTTCCTGTGTTTTATCCATTTGCAACTCAGTCACCAATAGAGAAAAATGGGTCTCTGAGGGCTAACAGGAGAGGGTGGCCTGGCTCTGGGCCCCCAGCCAGGCCCAAGAGTCCTGTCAAGAGGGAAAGAGCTCTAGAAACCAATGGAGAAACAGAAGGGGCAGGGACTCATGTCAGCAAACACAGCTATATCATGTGACACGCCAGCGACACGGAAACACGCCAACGCACACGGCTGCACAGCGGGCAGGGGCAAGTCGGGTAGAAGGGAACCGGGGGCCACCATCTTGTTCTTTGCAGGGTGGGCTGAGGGGGGGCAGGGTGAATGCATAGAACACATCATGTACACATGCTCCAGACATGGCCAGAGCGTGTGCTGACCCACAGGCACATGGGATGGACACTCGCAGTGTGCTTCATGAAAGGCAGAGCTAGGGTTAAAGGGGAAGGGAAGCAGTGAGCCCTGGCCAGGCCCGGCACCACCCATGGGGCACACGGTTGTGGGTGGGTAAGGGTGGGCTGCACACACTCCTCCAAGACCACACGAAAGACACGAGCCCCAGGCCACACTCCAGGACACACACGGACACAGCAGCCAACAAGCAAACACATCACATGACGTGAGACTTGTGCAAGCTCGGGAACAGCAGGCCCTCGGGGATACTCTGGTCTGAGGCCCAGAGACGGGCAGCTACAGGCCTAATGCCACTCTAGGAGGTGGGGCATCACTCGAGCCACGGCCCCACTCTTCTCCTGTGGCCCCAAGGCTGTGAGAATTCCAGAAACACCTGGGCTGAAAGGGCGTCTTGGTTGTGCAGCAGGAAGGGAAAAGGGAAGGGT
This sequence comes from Carollia perspicillata, assembly GCA_004027735.1. Classification (NCBI taxonomy): domain Eukaryota; kingdom Metazoa; phylum Chordata; class Mammalia; order Chiroptera; family Phyllostomidae; genus Carollia; species Carollia perspicillata. Next base: position 2,300 of record PVKM010043657.1, on the reverse strand, counting down.
GGGGGCGCTAGGCCTGCTCTGACATCCCCAGAGAAGTCTGAGGACAGAGCAGGAAGGCTGCGGCGAGGGCAAACTTTCCGTCCTCGAGAAGGACATTCTGGGAATAAAGAGGCAGATGCCCTCCTTCAGGACAGTCCACCTTGGGGTTTACACATACTGGCCACACACAGGTAGGGCCCAAACAGCCAGAAGGAAAAAGGGTGACTACCTGGGCTGGGGTGAGGATGGGGAGGGTATTGTGTTCCAGGTCACCTCTGCATTCCCTCCCTCCCTCTCTCTCTCTCTCTCTCTCACACACACACACACACACACACACACACGTTTCACATGCAGTGGGACCCTGGGAAATGATCTGCACACTACCCTGAGTCCTTCCTCCTGTGCACGTGTAGACCCACCCCCAGGGCAGGACACATTCCTGTACTTGTGTGCTCAGCCCTGCACATGTGGGCCCATGTTTCTCAGCCACAGAGCACAGGGACCTTCTAACGTTGTCCTTTGCTCATGTACCTCCCATCTGCCACCACATGCACAAAGCCACCACATGTATGTTGCCTACATAAGGGAGGAGCTGGCCCTTTCCTCACCGTCAGGAACTCCGGCCTGTGTTCCACCTTCAGTCTCGCCCTGGTGGGGGGGCAGCTATTCCAGACAGTTCAGCAAATGGGTCTGGGGGTGAATCCTGGGACTTAGCCCACCCTGAGTGGCTGCTGCCACACTGGCCGTTCCAGGGTATCTGCAATAAACAGTTCCTCAAGCCCAAAGTCCCTGAGGCAGAGCCCAGAGCATCCAGCGGGCCAGTGGGGACCAATGCTGGCCTTTCCCCGCTCTGAGGTACACGTTGGAAGGCAGGAATGCTCTCGTTTTCGCTCTGGGATAGTCCTCGACATGGTAACATTCTCACAGCCCTTCCAGCAGGCATTCCCGGAGGCATTCCTGTGCAAATGGGAGTAGGCCTGCGTGGGCCCCTTGTCCACATCAGCATGCACGTGTGCTCGTGCGTGTGCGCGTGCCTGGGTATGGTCACCTACACGAGGCCTCCTGAGCCTTGGCATGTGTGAGCCAGCTCTTGTGGGTGCAGGCCTGTCCTCTGGCAGAGACACAGAGGAAGAAAAGCATCTAGGCGTGTGTGCTCAGGGCCTCTGAGACCCCACAGGGCAGGAAGCGCCGAGCGCACAATGTTGACGCAGCAGTGTGTGGCCGTGCCAGATACTGGGCAGCAGCTCTGGGGAGGGAGGGAGGGGCAAGTCAATCGGCGTAAACAAACCTGAATGGGACATGAGTCCTTATAGAGAAACAGGTGCGCATATAACATACAGGGGACCAGAAACACTATGTAGAAAGCCTCTGTACATGTACATACCCATTCTCACAGACATATTCCAGACAGCACAGGAATACAGATGGCTGTGCCCCCCAGAACAGGCGTCCAGTGCACGGCACGGAGGGCTCTCTGAGGAGACCCACCAGCACTTCCGGCAAACCCTCACACACACACACACGCACACACACACACACGTTTCTCACATAGCCTGCTGGGGGAAATGTACATGTATATAAAATGTACAAACTAGGTTATATATACACATACGCTCCCACTCATGCAGGCTGACCTCCAAGGGTCACGACATGCACACGCTTACGGTCCCCTGGGACACATGCCTGGGGTGACTAAGCCAGGAGGATTTGCTCTGCATCACGCTGGGTGTCTGCCGTCCCTGTGTACTTGGGCCTGCCTGAAGCCTCAGGAAATGACTGTCTGCACCCTCGCAACCTCTCCACTTGTAGCAGACACAGGGGAGGGGGCATCAGTGGAAGAAGTGCTATTGCATTAGATTCAAACACAAAACTCCATGTACACAAATTACGTGCCCACAGATTGAATGTGGACACACACACACACACACACACACACACTTATTCACAGAAGACAGAGCGGGGCTTGGTGGGCTGTTGTGCTATACCCAGCCACAGTCTACACAACAACCGAGTGAGGAGGGGAAGCTCAGACAACACACAGACTCGAGGTGGGGTCAGGAAGGCTGATGAGGTGCTTCTACACACGTCTACGAACATACACACACACACTGGGGTGTCCACTCGTCTCGAGCGTGTGCCGGCGGCATGCATGTTGGTGTGCATGTGTAATCACGCCTGCTGCTATTTATGTGCGGGGCGGGGGTGGTCCACGGCGCAGTAAGGTCCAGGGACTCCAGGGTCTGATGTGGGGGAAAAGGGGAGGGCTACCTGGGTCTGTCTTGGGGGTGGGCCTGGAGCAGGGGATGGAGTGAAAGGGGCAG
>PVKM010043656.1:0-12456 GCA_004027735.1 Carollia perspicillata | reverse complement strand
ACTGATGGGCATCTAGGTTGCTTCCAACACTTGGCTATTGTAAATTGTGCTGCTATGAACATTGGGGTGCATAGGTTCTTTTGGAATGGTGTTTCAGGGTTCTTGGGATATAATCCTAGCAGTGCAATTGCTGGGTCAAAAGGCAGTTCCATTTTTAGTTTTCTTAGAAAATTCCATACTGTTTTCCATAGTGGTTGTAACAGTCTGCAATCCCACCAACAGTGAACTAGGGTCCCCTTTTCTCTACAACCTCTCCAACACTTGTTGTTTGTTGCTTTGTTTATGATGGCCATTCTTACCGGTGTAAAGTGGTATCTCATTGTGGTTTTAATTTGCATTTCTCTGATGGTTAGCGATATTGAGCATCTTTTCATGTGTCTCTGAATCCTCTGTATGTCCTCCTTGGAGAAATGCCTGTCCAAGTCCTTTGCCCATATTTTAATTGGGTTGCTTGTCTTCTTGGAGTGGAGTCGTGTAAGTTCTTTGTATATTTTGGAGATTAAACCCTTGTCTGAGGTATCATTGGCAAATATGTTTTCCCACTTATTTTTAATACTGAAAGAGTTTTATAGACCATTTATATATTGTAGTGGGCACTTTTTTATTTATCATCATCCCTTCCTTGGAAAACCTACCCCTTCTGTGCATGATTGGATCCTGACAAAGCCATTAATCACAGTGACCTGCCTCCATTGGCCATAAGAGTGGGCACATGACTCCTCATATTATCCAATCGTGTCCCTCAAGGCATTGTGATTGTCCAGAGATGTACATGTGCTCCAAGCACAACCAATCAGAATTCTCTTTTGAAATTTATATGTGGACCCCAGAAGAAGCTCTATTTTCCACTGTGATTTCTAACCATGGACTATGTGAAACTTGCCACTGTGTGGACAGGGTCTGCAGCTGGAATAAAGCCAAGCAAGGACAAGCAGTGCCAACAGATGGAGAGAGTCATGGGACCCTGATGACCTCATTTGAACTCTTGGATATATTTCTTAGACTTTCAGTTATACAGAACACACACATAAGCAAAATATTTTATCTGTATCCATTTGTGGTGAGGAGGGTTGTTTGTTTGATGGAGCTGAAAGTTTAAGAAACAGTATGAGAAGTTGCACTGAGTATCTGTTGCCTAGAACCAAGAATCCTGACTCTAAAATGAAAAAAAAAGAAATAATGTTCTATAATACGCTTAAACCTTGCAGATAGTAAAGCTGCATCCTTAAATCTCTAACAGTAATGAAGTGCAAAGTCAAGGGCCTGGCGCAGATGCCCTGCTCTTCATTGGCTATGCCCATAAGAACAGCCCTCTTGGGTATGAGCTCACTGTTTCCCAGGTCTCTTCCAGAAGGATTTGGAGCCATCTCTGTCACTCTTGTCAGTATCAAGGATGTTGCTGAAAGCAGCATCTTGGAATCCTAACTATCCAAAGCAGCCTTCACCTCCTTATTAGCAATTCAAGCAGTCTGTAGTCAGGTCCTGGGACTTGACCCTTTTTTCTTTGCTCTAACTCTGCAGATGCTGAGCAAATGAGTTGAGATCACGGATCTAAGGTTTCTACCTCCACAAAGAGAAATGTTTTAGCGCATTCCTCTTAGTGATGAACAAATAGGCCTCCAACCATGCATAATCTGAAAATAAGCATTTTGTGGGCCCTCACTGACCATGGTTAAATGGGTAAGTCATTAATCAATTTCAATTACCTGGCACGATGGGAAGAAGAGATCTGGAAACTGATATGTACTCTACAGTGGGCCCTGGTCTGGAATTCGGCTACTGAAAACATATGCAAAAAGTAGCTGAGGTTTCAGCCTCACAAACTCTGATAATTTACCGCTAAAAATAAGCATGTGCTCAAGAGACAACTACTATGTAAACAGTTTCAGAAAGATTTTCTCAGCATCTGCATACAGAAGCTGCCATCCAATGCCCAAGGAAGCTGAGGGCACCGCTCACAAAGAATGCTTTATCTTTAGGGGGAACCAGCATCTGCTGAGCATGAGGGGAAAGCAGGACAAAGAGTCACTTCTCTTGTTCAGGCAGGGAAATGAAACATGATTCATTGCTCTGTCCTAAGCAGTCGCATGTTTACTGTTTCATAACTGTGCTCAGTATGGAGCTTGCCTCTCCTCAGATCCATAACGCCTGTCCTTAGCATCGGTATCGAGCTACAAAACACTGATTGGGAGCCTGAGACACCAATACGCCTTGTTCTCACTGGGTATTCTGAGCCATGTCCGCATGCTACCTGCACTGAGTAGGCGCTTAATAATTTGTATTTCTTGCCCACCTTTCCATGAACACTGCCTACTTTAGGCAAATACAATTTGCAAAACTAAGAACTGTAAGGCAGCTAAATTAGGACAAGAATACTATAAAAATCAAATGACTCTTACCTCCCAATGATTTTAAACTGAAAGTTCCCTCATTCAGGGTGCATTGAAAATGCACAGGCTATGCCCTTGATTTGAAATCCTTGCTCCCCCACTTACTAGCTCTAGGACAACAGACAAGTTTAATGGTATCTTAGTACTTCATTTACCTTCTCTGTTAGGTGGGAATAATTATAGCAACTACTTTGTAGAATTTTAGCAGACACAAAGGGATATTTATATATAGTGTTTATGACAGCCTACCATGTAGCAAGTCCTCAATAAATGTTAGCTGCTGGCTGTCACCCGAAGGCCACAGAATTGGTTCTCTCCTGGCCCTGCCATAGATTCATGTGACCCCAGAAAGTTCTTTTGCTTCTTCAACTGTAAAACAAGAGAGTTGGACCAGAGCAGGTATTTCTAACATGAAATACACAAAACCTGAAATCTACCATCTTGTGTCTCAATAATATTTTTCCTATTAAAAAGTAATAATCATAAATAAATAATAAAATGAAATGCACAGTGTACATACAACTTTTCGGGGACACCTTGAGTACGTAAGAAACAGGGCCCATATTTGTGTGTGGCATTTTGTCTCCATCAGGATTTGCAAAGGTCTACAGGAAGAATTCACCAAAAGAACAGCTGTTTCGTGAGGCAGGAAGTGGAAATTGTAAAAGCTTTTAAATTAAAGTTAGGTTTGGGGATTTATATGAAGTCTTCAAATATTCACACAAAATTGTATTCTTCATTATCACAGGTCATAGGAGAGAGTGCAGTACCTGGGAATTTACTCACCAGCCCTGTGACAGGAAAACCTCCAGAATCATTAATTCGTGGATTTATGAGTTTTGAATATCAATTTTTGCCATGCATCATGTATTCCTCATGCATGATGGGGAGCTGCTTTGGTTGAGCTATGGGAGACACACAAAACCCTGCCAAGATGAGGAGGGTGGGGATGATACCTGGATGGGAACCAATGGCCTGCTACCTGGTACCCTGCTTTCTCAGCCGGTTTGAAGGCCTGGAAGCTCACACCTGCCCCCCAGTACAGATGAGACTCCCCAGAGCACACTAGCCTCCCAGCTGAGCCTAGTTCCTTGCCAGCCAACTGCTGCCCATGCTGTGGTTAATCACATCTGTACTAGATTTCGTAGTGAACTCCTCACTCCCGCCTAAACTTGAGGATTGCTACAGGTGTCTTTCTAAATTTATGCTTATGGTTTAGTTTCTCTTCTCTTATTTTGAGTGTGTTTCTGATTTCGTGTGTTTGTGTAATTACATGAACATTATTTAAGGAGGACTGAAGTGTTTCATTTCATGGTTCCCAGCTACCTGGGGTCTGATTCTCGTTTTCAGCATTTGCTGAGTGATAACTAACATTTCTGACTACCAGCCAGCTCCTTTCCAAAATTCTTGTTCCTCGCATAGAATTTATTAAAAATCATCACCAAATGCTAGTGCTCAATAAGTGTCTCACGGGGGACGAAATGTCACAAGCACAGGCTTTTAGAAACAATCCTGTGACTACTAGGCACCACAGGCTGAACAAGTTCCAGACTCCAGGACCCTTGTGATGGTTACTTTCATGTGTCAGCTTGTCTGGGTCACAGTGCCCAGCTATGTGGTCACATGTTATTTTAGATGTTTCTGTGAGGGGGCTTTTGGATCAGTGCACTTCGTGTAAAGCAGATTGCCCTCCATAGTGTAGGTGGCCTCATCCAATCACTGAAGGCCTCAGCAGAACAAACACACTGACCTGCCCTGACCCAGAGAGCATCTGAGCAAACAGCCAGCCCTCAGACTTGAGCGGCAGCGCTGGCTCATCCTCGGGTCTCCAGTCTTCTGGGTCTCGCCAGCCTAGGTAATCAGGTGAGCTCATTCCTTAAGATCTGTGTGTGTGTGTGTGTCTCTGTGTACATATGCACATATATGATTAGCTCTGTTTCTCTGGAGAACACTTACGAATACAACCCTGTTTGTTCCATTTTCAATAATGGAATAAACTGAATCCATTCTGCAGACATCATGATTGGTACAATAAACTAAAGAAATAATGTTTACAAAAAATATTTGAAATAAGCAGAATACTAAGAAAATATAAGGATTTTTTTTAGTAAGCCCTGACCTTAAGAATTTATAGTGAAAACCATCAGTTTACTTACAGAAGCACTAGAAATTTCTTCTGAACACAACCCTCTTGTGAATTTCTCTCCTTTAGTCAAGTCTTCACCTGTGGGCTCAGACAAGTTTGACCTAAGTATGGTCCTCAAGTGTCTCAGAAAAAGTGGTGCTGTTTCAAGGTAAACGTCAAGGTCAATCTCCCTGGGTCGTTGACCCAGTTGCTCCTGACTAGTCTCTAGCAAGTCCTCCCTCTCTGTACCAGATTATTCAGGAGTTTTCCAGGTGTCCTCTGAGGTTCAGGTGCACTTTGCTCACTAAGACCAGACTGATGACCAGACTTTTTGTTCATTTGTATTTTTTAATCTATTTGTCCAACAAAGTTTTATAGAAAATCCACCCTGGGGTCCAAAGATGAAAAAGACACCATCCCTATCTAAACATTCAATACAGACTCTTAAATAAAGTTCCAAGGGAGAGGACCTGAGCCATTCTCACAACCCTAATATCTAGGAAGTGGAAATACCTTTAGAGTCTCCTGGTTTTTCTCCTGAAGAATATTTTTGATCCAAGTCATATATGTGAACATATCTGGTGTGGCCAGCACCCAGATTAAAAGAGAGAACATTATCAGCACCCCAGAAGTCCCCTTTGTATCCCCTTCTGGTCACTCCCTCTCCCTGAAGGTAACTACTACCTTGACTTGTCTGTTTATTAATTGTATGTAAATTGAATCAAATAGTATTGTAGCAGCCATGGATGTGTGCCACTCAGATCTCCCTTTAGGAGAAAACCTACAGCAAAAAGTGCACTGAGCTGACAGCCTCTATTCTTGCAGCATCAGGATCTATTGCAGAATTTACCCCAAGACCATGCTCCCCGTGGGGCACTCAGCCAATGACTGAGAATGGCCAGGGCATGGGGACCAAGCTGTGTCTGCTCAACACAAGACTCTCTAATGGGCGATCTGTGCTGCAGGGAACGTCATCAGCCCGGCTGCTCTGTAGTCTGGCAGTCTTACCAATCCTCCTCCCTTCCCCCGCTCCTTCCACAGGTATCAGACCTGCATTGTAGTATGACAGTTCTCTCTGCCTCTTTCCACTCTCTCTCCCCTTTATTTTTCATATCACCTCTCTTGGACTTCAATTCCATTTGGCATCTGCTTTGTAGAAGACCTAAACTGACACACATCTTTTTTTAATTTGGCTTCTTTCACTTAACATTATATATGCAAGATTCATCCATGAACAATCACTTTATTAAAAAGTATAATTATATACCAGTAAGACTATTAAAATTCTATTGACATATATACTAAAATTGTATAACTCACTACAGTCTCTTTCTCATCTGTGATCGAATCTCCTCCCGCAACTGCCAGCCTCCTCGAGTCTCAGTCAAATTCTCCCTGAAGGTGTAACACGGTAGGAAGTGTAGCTCTGATGAGAAATGTCCCAGAACCAGCTCACAAACTATCAACAGCTCACTCATTCATATAACAAATATACCTTAATATAACAAATACGTGATGTGCCATGCACCAACAGGGGCACCCTTGACAGGTCACATGAATTCTTAATTCAGTACCCTGATAGTTGAGGGCCCCACAATGTGGTCCCAGTCTGCCTTTTCAGGTGAATCTTCACATACCCCTACTCACCCTTGAAGAGGTGTGTTCCACCATTCCAAGGATTCCTTACGGCTTCTCACTTGGAGCAGTCTGAACCTCAAGGCTGATCTGGGCAGGGCTGGAATCCTCCTTGTTTGCATTCCCAAGGCTGAGCCAGGCTTTAACTTCAGCCCTCAGGCAGCATTGGTGATGCTGATAATATTGGAGAAAAACCTTTTGAGACAATGGGGAAAGCAATGGGTGAGGACAGAGAGGGTGGAATTCAAGACCCTGTTCTTCCACTTACTGCCTTTGTGACTGGAACTCTTCACTCAATCTTTCTGAACCTCATCTGTACAATAAAAAAGATTGATCTGAAGACCTCTGTGGGCCTTCTGAAGACTCCAACCTAAATGATTAGGCAGAGAAGCCCGGACAGCACTGGTGCATTTGGCTACAGAATGAGCCACAGCACATACTTAAGTTGGATTGGTTTTGTTTGGTCATTTTCTTGAATATAATGTTTACCTTGCCTTGCCCCAAATACTGGGTAACCCTGATCACCACTACTACCTATCATGTGGGTATTTGGGGGCCTTTCATGTCCTGTATTTGAGAACCCTAATTTCAGTGTGGAAGGGAATAAAATTGGCTCTGTGTTACCAAACTTTGAAAAGCTGAACATTCTGTGAGGCATTTGTGTCCTTAACATGTTCACACACTAACACAAAAAAAATTCAAACAATGTCATTAATACATAACAGCTGTTGGGATTTTTCAAACTTCAATTTTAAGTTGCTGGTTTATAAAATTAAATCTTTGTATGATTTTGTTTGAGTCTAACATTTTTAATTGTAAGAAGCAAAATATTAATAAATCTAAGACTATAGGATTAGTCATTTCAATAATATTCGTTTGGTTTAAAATTTTTGCCAGTGATCTAAAAATAGCTATAGAAGCTCTTTTGCTTTTATTTTAAATATGAATTCCTCTTGACTTGGTCATCTGTCCTTGAGGCTTCTAGCTTTCCTCCCAATCGAATTCTATGTGTGAATTTGTAATGCTCAAAAATGGTAGTTAGAAATGCACGCATCGACTGCGTGCACACAACTATGCTCAAGTTAAAATGCTTACTATTAATGCGTGTGGTTATCTAATCTTTTAAGCTCTTAATAGCACTTAAACATTTTTGTCTTTATATAGCTTTAATTTTCCCTGGAGTTTTAATTCCATTTTCCAAGCATATTTACACACCATTTTTAAAATTGCTAAAGAAACCTAGATAAATATGTGACGGGAAGTTTAATGTCTCTTTAAGTTTATTACACAACAGGGAAAGAAGGGAAACTAACATTTATCATGGAGATGTGTGCTAATTCATATGCTAGTTTCTTTCACATACATTCTCTCTCATTTAATTATAGACAAAAAGCTTAGAGTAAAACAAAGGAAAAGTATAAATGAAGTTTGAGGATTTAGCAGAAATCTGATGACTTTACTGAGTTCATGAAGATTTTTTTCAATGTCTACTTTAAGTTCAAGTTAATAATGACTATTTGAACTCCCTAAGAACACCATCTCTAGTGTGTAATTAAAATGAAAGCTTCTGGGCGCACCTTGATAACTAAAAATGTGTTCAGCAATTTGACCCCTCCATTTCCCCTACTCTGCCATGTTAATGTAATATTAAAATTACATTTTACTTAGTTCCACTTTGTTCAGCTTATTTCCTAAGAAATCTGAGAACCGATTTGCATTAGGTGTGATGGGCTCTTCACTGAGTCTTGCAAAAATGGATTTCATTTGTGCCTAAGAGACTCCGTTGACATACATTAAAGCAAGACTTTTTTGTTACCTCTAATTCAAGTTTTGAATTGTTAATGAGTCTGTAGGAAAAATAGCAATTAAAAAATAACACTTAAATAGACCCATTTGAACTCTAAAGTATACTGAAATTGCCTGAGCATGTGTTTGTAAAACAGGAATTATTGGAGAGGTAAAGTCTTTTTTATCCTGATTAGCAATAGTCACTGAGATAAGAGATTTCCAAAATTCATCCTTGTAAGGAAAACAAACAAACAAACAAACAAACAAACAAACAAAGCCCTGAGACTTCCAGGCACAATTTGCAGAAGATATAGCATAAGAAGCCATTCTTTTTTTTTTTTTAATTTTTTAAAGATATTATTTATATTCAGAGAGAGGGGAAGGGAGGGAGAAAGATAGGGAGAGAAACATCAATGTGAGAAACATCAATGTGTGGTTGCCTGTTGCATGCCCCCTACTGGAGATCTGGCCTGCATGCAACGCAGGCATGTGTGCCCTGACTGGGAATTGAACCAGCAACCTTTTGGTTTGCAGGCCGGCACTCAGTCCACTGAGCCACACCAGCCAGGGCAGAAGCCATTCTTTAATTACATATAGATAGACAAACAGGTAAAAGATGACTAAATATTTTCAAATATTAAAATCTACAATAGCAATGTCAAGGGCATTTTTATTGATTGATTGAAAGTTACCATTTTGGAGAATTGCCACATACTATTGCATTTCATTACAGAAGGAAATTTAATACATGAGACTCAAGTGACTTAAGTTGTGTTATTAACAACAGTTAGTGGCACTTGGAAGCGAAGACCCAGTAAGTTCTCCAACATGCTCATCATTCCCTTTTCACCAGTGATGTTGATGTTAGAGGAAGGCAAAGCAAGAATGGCCAGTATCTGATTTAGAACTCCCTATTGGCCCCATTTTCCCAGAGGGTTAGTTGGGAGCCTCAGATGTTTTTGATTATTTACCTTTGTGACAGCTCACATTCGATTCCTATTAGCTTGGCCAAACTCAAGAGATTATGTAGATCATAGGCCAGTGCTTCTCAAACTTTAACTTGCATAAGAATCACCTAGAAAGCTTGTTAAAACACAGATTCCAATTCAGTAGGTGTGGCTGGGACCCGAGAATCTGCATTTTAACAAGTTCTCGGGTAAAACTCCTGCCGCTAGTCCGCGGTCCACACTTTGAGTCATACTGTTAGACACTGCTGATTTTATTTAATGTGGTGCCTAATAAAGGGAGAGATGACTAGAACCTATAGGTCAGCACTAATGACTTGAATGCTAGCAGGGCCACTGGGCGTGGGGATGTGCTTACAACTGCAGAGGGTGCTGCTTACATCCTACCATTGGCACACTGTTCCCCACAGCCTTAAGGGCTAAATGCATGTGGTCCAAGAGAAGGAGTGGGAGGAGAAGAGGCAAAGAAAGGACAGACACAGTGTTGTTTCGACCACTGAGTTTTGGGAATTTCCCAGATCCAGAAATATTATCATAGCCTGTCTAGTCAAGCTCATTTAGGGTCAGAGAGTTTTGCTAAGGAGAACATCTGTGAAGCCGGGTGTTACAGACTGACTGTTTGTGACCCCCCCACCCACTGCCCTAAATTCATATGTTGAAACCTAACTCCCAATGCTATAGTGTTTGGAGGAAGGGCCTTTAGGAGGTACTTAAGTCATGAGGTTGAGCCCTGACCATGGAATTAGTGCCCTTATAAGAAGAGACCACAGAGCCTCTTAACCCCTTTTGCCCTGTGAGAACACAGCAAAAAGATGGTCATCTATGAACCAGAAAGCAGGTTCTCACCAAATACAAAATCTGCCTGCACTTTGACCTTGGACTTCTAGCTTCCAGAACTGTGGGAAATAAATTCCTGTTGTCTCTGAGCTACCCAGTCTATGGTGTTCTATTACAGCAGCCTCAACAGACTAAGACACCAAGGATCTGGGGAGACTTGAAGTTCACATAGTACCATTTGGGATCCACAGGACAAGGGCATCACAAAATTGGGGAGCTCACCCAACCTACTTCTTCCCAGAACACTCAGTGACTTTGTTGGCACAGGCCCTTGAAAGCATCATCAGGAAACAGTATGAAGGCGCCATCACTGAGGACACCGGCAGCAGAGGCAGTAGGAAACTGCTGTCTCCAAGAGCTAGCCAGTAACTGCTTTTCTCACAAACCTCAGAATGGCGAGGTCCAAACCGAGCAACCATGAAGTATCACTTGGGGCCTCCCAACAGAGGGCAGGGGGGAAGAAAACTCTGAGAGATTTCCATGGGCAATGGGGTTGAAATCTGGGAGCATTATATGTGGGAATACAAAACTTGATAAATATTATTCATAAATGTAATCTCTTTCATGCTCACAGGCTGGTGAGTTCCGAGGACATTCAAAGGAACAAAATTCTTAAATGAGAGCAATCTTAAAAATACAGATCACAGGCATTCCAAGTGTTATGATGAGAATAACTTTGTTATTTTACTATTAGTCGCACAGCATAAATAATTCACCTTTCTAATTGATGTCAGCCGCTTGCAAACTGTCCCTTCAACTACCACTTTTGTTGCCAGGTTTTGACATCTGATGGAAACCCACAGCTCTGAATGGGAGAGCCTCAGATGAGCAGGTTTGGTGGAGTTCAGATCACTGAGTAGTGGAGACCATCCTCTCCTCCTCCCAGCCCCAGCTCCTTGGCCCACCGAGTCTTCCTCTTTGACAGCCATGGGAAGACTCTGACCTCATTCCACATCACTACTCTTTCTCAAGGGAGGATAAGGGATGTATCTAACTAATGAACTTGAGGAAAAAAAGTGAATTGTTCCTAGCTTAGTTTTTTCTGCTTTTGATATGGCCAGTCCTCGGGGGGGAAAAATTCTCCTCTGCTAAGAAGGGGTCTGCCCTCCATGGGAAATATGTTGTATGGTAGTGTCTAGGTGGGTAACCCAGTTGAAAACCATTTAACTTCTGCTTCAAACCACATTCTCCCATCAGGGTCCCAACAAGAAACAGACAGCATGCTCAAGTTAGGATAATCTGAGGAGAGTATATTTACAAAGGAATAATTTACAAAGATAGGAGCAGAGTGTAGGAAAATCACAAGGGATTGCGCCAGGACAGAGCTCCCCAATGTGGGCAGCCATATTCGATCCGTGCAGGTCTTCAATAGAACAAAAAGACAAAGGAAGGTTGAATTTGCTCTCTGCCTGGCTCTATGGGTTAAACAATGAGCCTTAATGGCTTTTAACTTGAAGCACTCTCAACTCTTTGCCTGACAGATTTCTCAGGCCAATGGAATCTGCCTGACCTATACAGAGAGCAGGTGGAAGTGCCAGACAGGTAGTTGGTTCTGAGGGCATCCTTCAACCAATTACTGATAGGAGCTGGAGGATAACTACCTCAGCCCCTTGTTCCTCAGGGAAATAATTTCAAGTTATAATATACCCTAGCTCCCAGAGTTAACCAGTAGGATCAAGCCCCAGGGTCCAGTGGCCATGTGCTTGATACCATACCCTCAACTGGGCTTTCTGACCTTTCTTGTCTCATTTCCCTATGGCCCTAACTTTGTTTACAGGTTATCTCCTAAATAAACTATTTTATTCAAGTCCTTGATTAAGATCTGTTTTGAGTACACCCACACTACAACAGTAGTGCATACAGCTGCAAGAAAATGAGAAAATTATCCCAGTAAGTATTTAAATAGATGGAGCTCCAAATAACTACAAATCTCTACCAGATCCCTCAAGTCTAGATAACATTAAAAGAACTGAACTGAGATTTAAGCCTCCATCTAAGAAACAGAGGTCAAGATTTGAATGTAACCAAGTCAATTGTCTGATAAACCAAAATCAATGAGAAAAAAACAAATAAGTAAAAAATCTTCAGAGGAATTTAATACAATCTGGTGTCCACAACATAATAATCACAATGTCTAGGACACAGCCTCAAATACCCAACATATAAAAACTAGAAAATTATGACCCAGTCTCAAGAGAAACAACAATCTATATAGACCAAACCCAAAATAATTCAGATATTGCAATTATTTATTTAAAATGAGAGTTTTAGCCCTAGCTGGTGTGGCTCAGTGGATTGAGTGCCAGCCAGCCTGCAAACAGAAGGGTCACGGGTTCAATTTCCAGTCAGGGCACATGCCTGAGTTGAGGGCCATATTCCCACAGGGGGCGCTCAAGAGACAACCACACATTGATGTTTTCTTCCTCTCTCCCTCACTTCCCCTCTCTATATAAACAAACAAACAAGCAAATACAAGTTTTAAATTGCTATTAAATATGGCCAGTGAGGCAGAAGAAATGTGCTCAAAATGAATAAAAAATAGGAAATCTCAATAGAAAAATAGAAACTATAAAAAATAAAATGGAGCCCTGGCTGGTGTGGCTCAGTGGATTGAGCACCGTCCTGTGAACCAAAAGGTCGCCAGTTCAATTCCCTGTCAGGGCACACGCTTGGGGTGCCAGCCAGGACCCCAGTTCAGGTCATGAGAGAGGCAACC
>PVKM010043655.1:0-12432 GCA_004027735.1 Carollia perspicillata | reverse complement strand
CCCTCAGTTTCCCAATCTGGAAAATGGGTAGAACAATAGTATCCAACTGGCAGGCTTCATTAGAGCAAGGGTCAGCAACTTTTTCTCTGAAGGGGCAGAGAGCAAACATCTTAGGCTTCCTGGGCCCTGTGAACGCTGTTGCCAATTACTCACCTCTGCCACTGTGGAAGGAAAGTGGCCGCAGACATGGCCAGTGAATGAACATGGCCGTGTCCCCAAAGAACTTTATTTACGAAACAGGTGGTGGGCCTGATTCGGCCTGCCTGTCACCGTCTGCCAACTCCTGACTCAGAGGATTACGTGACAGTGCAGACGAGAGTCAAAGTGGGTGGCGAAAAATAACTGACCAATAAGTGTCACATCATTATCATTATCACTGCCACCACCACCACCACCATCATCATCACTGTTCTGCATTTGGCCATTTGGATCATCAGGTTGCCTAATACACCCCTCCACTCCCCCTCCCTGCCTTTACCAACTTAAGTACATTTCTTCAAAGGAACTTGAATAAATGGATTCGACCCCTGAGCACCAGTGCATTTAAGAGTTTGCCCTCAGTGGTCTGCTCGATGCAGACTCCCAGATTGCTTAGCATTCAAAAGGCGGAGCTCAGCGGTTAGAGCTCTGGTCTCACTGAGGCACAGGCAGCTGGATCCCTGGTGAAGGCACGATGACACAACTTCCCCATCAGACCGCTCCAGGGCCCTTCGGCGGCGAGTCCTGTGCACTATGGCGTGCGTGTTTCTCTTGGTTGCTTGAGGAAGGCAAGACCATGGCAGCATTTTACCTACGGGACACAGTTTTGATGAGACAGGCCGAGTGGCGTGAAGTCACACTGGGAGTCGGGAACCGAGCGGACCCTCGATCTGGGAGTCCAGAGCGGTTCCCACACATTCCAGCTGTGCTGAGCGTTGGCTTAGTCAGATCCTTGCTGCGGATTACATATTTGCCGGTTTACACAGAAAAGGAATTCATAAAGGAAGCGGCTCGGAGAATTTGCGGGAGGACCACGGACGCAGGCGCGAGGCTGCGTGGGAGAAGGACACCCCAGGGAAGATGCTGGTGCTCCGTGGCAGATGCTCCCGGCGCAGGAGGCACAGCTGGTGCCACCAATGCCGGGCACCTTCCAGACGCCGGACCCTATAAAAAAGCCGTGCATTTACACAGTGGAATATTACTCAGCTGTAAAAGAGTCGGAACTCTTACCACCTGGGACAACACGGATGGGCTTAGAGGGTATTATGCTAAGCGAGATAAATCAGACAGACAAAGACAAATAGCGTATGATTTCACTTACGTGTGGAATCTGAAGAACAATATCAACGAGCAGAGCAAACAGAAGCAGACTCATAGACCCAGGGAAGAGACTGATGGCTGCCCGAGGGGAGGGGTGGGGGATGGGTGAAACAGGTGGAGGGAGGAAGGAGTACGAGCTGGTGGTTACGGAGCAGCCACGGGATGTGGAGTGGAGCGCAGCACGGGGAACGCAGTCAGTGACACCGTGATGACGACGTGTGGGGCCGGGTGGGCACCAGCCTGGTCTGGGGATCTCTCTGGGAAGTGCACACCTGAAACGAATACAAAGTAGAACTGGATGTAAACTGTATTTGAGAAACTTTAAAAAATGTCCCTGCTGCAGCCTGGAGCCTCACATCCCTCCGCCTCCCTCAGAAAGCGAATGCTACGTGGCGTCCCTTCTCCCTTGCACTCTCGATCATGGGCATTCACGCGAGGGTCCTATCAGCCGAGCCTCTGTCAGGGGCCCGGGCCCCAGTTCCCAGGGAGTTCTCGGGGAGGCAGGACTCATGGGAACCCTGCAGACCTATAGGAAGGATGAGCAAAAGGTGCTGGGTCAAGTCCACTTCTGGGTATCTCCCCAAAAGAAATGGAAACGAGAACTCCAAGAAATACTTGTACAACCCCCGTGCATAGCAGCATCAGTCACAACAGCCAAAAAGCAGAAACAACGCCAATGCCCACCTCTGGAAGAGTGGATACACAAAGTGTGGTGTACACAACATGGAATACTATTCGGCCTGTAGAAGGAAGGAAACTGTGGCATACACTACATCATGAATGAACCTCGAAGACATTATGCTAAATAAAGTAAGCCAGACACAAAAAGACGAGGACTGAATGATCCCACTTAAGTGTGGTACCTAGAGGAGTCAAGTTCATAGCCACAGAAAGTAGGGTGCTGTTTCCCAGGGGCCGGGACAAGGGGAAATGGGGAATTACAATTTGATGGGTGTGAGAGTTTCAGTTCGGGAAGATGAAAAAGTTCTGGACGTGGCTGGGGGTGATGGTTGCAGAACAACGTGCTTGTATTTAATGCCACGGACCCCTAAAAGGGGTTAAAATGGTAAAATGTGTTATGCATATTTTAGCATAAAAAAGGCACGGGGCATAACAAATGTCCACTATGAGAGCTGTTAGTGAAGGGAAATGGAGACCCCAAAAGTGGCGACACTCATCAGCAGCTACATTGGCAGTTGTCCATCTTCTTGCTCCTTCCAGAAAGGATCTGCTGGTGACGGTTAGACGTTTGGACGGCAGCCCCTCAGCCTTGCAGCCTCAGGGTTCTAATGAGTGGATGGGGCCCAGTGAGCCAGTCACGCGTGAAGCGGGCGTGAGGGGCCAAGACCAAGAAGCAATTGCGATGAGCCGCTGAGCAAACGTTCCCTCCGAGCAGGGCAGCTGCTCCTGGGCTCTGCGAAGTTTGACACCTGGGAAGGCGGCCCCCAAGCCCTGCGCCCGCTGGCTCTTTAAAGAAGCCGTGTATCCAGCTAGTTACGTGAACTATCCTGAATTTCCAGCGTTGGCAACAGGTTTCCAATTAAAAAAGAGAAGAGTCTACAAGCCAATTGAAATATTCAACCTGTGGGTCGAAGGCTATCCGAGGGCCGCTGGTTTGCAAACTCAGTGTTTGGGTGGAGAGGCGAGGACCAAAGATAAAATCCACGCATCCATTTTAGGAGTAGACGCGAGTGTCCAGTAATTTGTCAGAGTAGATGGTCTCTCCAGTAAAGGCCAATAAGAAAAGTATGGCTCTGCAGCTAATGTAAAATAATATTGAATGACAAGTATAATTGAAGAATTAAAAAAATTATAGCTATTACCCGAAACCAAAATGAGAGCCTCCTATGACATCCTATTTCTCAGATCTAAACACTGAGAGGTTCTGGCGGGGAGAACGGAGCCGTAGCCGCCTGCTCGCTCCAAGGCGCACAGGGAGGTCAGCCTTATGACGGCATTAACCTCGAACAGAGGGAGAGAACAGGCAGGGGGGCGGGGAGGAGGGGCGAGGGAGACAGAGGACAGGAGAGGAGGAGAGGGAGCGGGGAGGAAGGAAAGTGGATCTCCGTGCCTTTCCGAGGCTGACCCTTCCTCCTTCTAGAATCTCAGAAACTTCTGGTCCCAGTTCGAGTCGTCTGGTTGCTGGTGGACAAGGACCAACTGATATTTTTACTTGACTGACTCACACTTAAGAAATTTGCTCCCATGAGAAGGTGTCAGTAAACGAGAGAGGAAAACCAGGACAGGAGGCCAGAAGCCTTACACTTTTCAACACTCGCCCCGCCAACTCATGGCTTTGTAGCCAAACCTGCGGCCAACCTAGCGGCCTTTCTCTCGGGGGTGGGGGTGGGGGGAGAGCAGATTCTTACTTCCCTCTTCTGGAAGCTGCCCGCGCAGCGCCCACTGCCGCCCCTCTCCGAGTCTCTCCGGGGCCCATGGTGGGCAGCAGAAAGTTCTGTTCAGGGTGAAAACAGATCATTAATAAAGATAACTCCAAAGTTATTATTTCCATTTCCTGACATCAATCATCTGGTTTACCAGAGGTTATACCAAATCATATCACGGAATCATTGTACTTTTGAAAACTGTGAACTCCAACTATTGGGTATGCCTACAAGAATTAAAAGTCAAAAGTGAAACTCCCTCTTCTCACCAGATACAAAGAAACTGAGCTCCAACATTTGTTGAGTCCCGTTTGCTACACGGTAAGAATCCTTTCCCCTGGAGGGTGGCGGGTCTGGACTGGAAGCAGCAGCATGACCCAAGATTGTGGTGTCCCACGGGCTGATGCCTGCTGTCTCCACCCTCTCCTGGGAACCATGCTTCCTGAGTCCCCTCCCCTGTGTGGGTCCAGGGGCAAGTGTGCCCATGACAGGTGCCCGTCTGAGATCTGAGGGCAGACGTGCGGGCAGAGTCCTTATGCTCAGGGGTTCATGAGACACATGGCTTGGCCATCCTCTCCGGGAGCTCCCTCACTGCAGTGCCGCAAGCCTTCCCTGCAAGCTCTGGTTTCTCCGCCCGTCCCAGGCTCAGGCTGGCGTCCTTGGTAACCGTGTCTCGGACCCTCCACCTGATCCTTCTGGGCCTTCACCTCACCAGCTCTCCCTCAGTGTCAGCCCTAATTTCCAGGTTCAATCCCTCATTCCTGTAATGCTTGTTGTGGCTCTGACTGATCCCTACGGACACACTGCGCAAACACAAACACTGTTTTCACGAGAGAGCCGCTTACTTGATTTGAGCCAAACCAGCGAGTAGGGTCAAGACACTCATACTCAACTATTTCCTGACGAGCGACTCCAACTCGAGAGCTAAGCCGTTTACTTTTCACGTACAAGGAAGCCAACCCCTCATTTTCTAGAACATCTCTGTCACTCTTCCACCTGTTTGAGCCGGGTGTCAGCGCCCCACCTCTGAACTGGGGAGGCCCCCCCCAGCATACACAGTTGGTGGTGCTGGGAGTTCCCACGCATGTGTGTGTGCCCTGAGCTGACTCGCAGGCTGGCACACCAGGAACACACTCCAAGACGAAGGTCTGGCTAGGGTTCCTTTGCCAAAGAGTCACACTTCACGCAGAGTCACTGAAGGAACAAACTCTGGCAGGTCCTGTTCTGCACATTCCGGGGCGCTACTGCCGTTACCAAGGCACTTCTTAAGCTGACTGACTTCCTAACCCGAGAACGTTGATCCAAAGCAAATTAAATTAAATTCCCATGCCATGCTCCAAACGTACTCCCCAATGCTCCTTCCCAAGCCCCCATGCCCTGCTCTGTACTAGACCAAAACCCCTTGGGTGGTATAGCCAGACGTTGGTTGAGAGAGTGCCCTGGGACTCCTCGCCTCCAGGAGTCCCCAAGTGGCCACTGCTGAGGTCCCACAGATGGTGGTACCAAGACTCTATGTGGCAGCCGCCCCTGGTGGTTGGTTCCCTAAGGAGGAAGTTCTGCAGGTGTCTGCAGAGGGGCGTCCCAGGCCGAGGGAACACAGAGCCAGGGTGCTGTGCTGGGAGTGTGGCTGGTGAGTTCCAGAACAAGCCAGGCGGCGAAGGCGGCTAGAGCAGGTAGAGGAGGGCGCAGAAGATGAAGTGAGATAGGTCAGAGGGAGCTGATGGTGTAAGGTCCAGGAGACCATGATTTTGGCTTTTATCCTGATTGATTTTTAAATTATTCAAGCACTTCGAGAACAGGCCAAAGGGAGGCAGTCCAGAACACAGAGGATGAGAGCTGCAGGGCTGGGAATCGTCCTACCAGAGGAGCCGCATCTGGACCCGACGTACAGGTTTTCACCAGTTCCTGGACCTGGAATCTGATTACATGGGATGGTTGGGTTTCTTCTTTCGGGGGTGAGGTGGGGGCGGGGGCGGAGGGTGAGTGTATTCCATGTGTGAACAGAACACACAGGTGTTTGGTGGCCAGCGCCTAGCCCCGCTCCTGGTTCTTCCCAGACACACAGCCAATCTTCCTTCCCAGCCTCCCTTGCGGGTAGGTGTGGCTATAAGACTGACCGGGTGATGGGCAATGGAATATGAATGGAGATGATGGCTACCTCCAAGCCTGGCCCATAAATACCTCCCATGTGGGCTCCTTCATATACCTTTTCCTTTGCTGGCTCCCTGGGATGGTTCACCAGGGTGAACTTGAGAGCCAAGCAAAGACAAATACTGTCTAGCACTGAAACCTAGTGTGAATTAGCCTTGCTCAGACCACAAACCCAAACCCAGCCCAATCGAAGCATCAGTCACATTAAAATAAAGAAGCCTCCCCAACACTGCATTCCTGTCCCTCATGGCTATGCCTTCAAGCCCCAAACATGATGGAAATTCAGCCCCTCAGCTCCTGTGGCACCAGCTGTCCTCGAATTTCCAAAGGGTGGTTACCTAGTAAGTAAAAGGGCTAATCATGGAAAATCTAGTTAACAACATGCATAATTGAGTTTGACTCTTTGGGTAACCTGACAAGGGTAATCAATGGGAACACGTCTTTGATCCATTCACTTAAAAGTCCGGTGCAGGCTAGGTGTGACGCTACGTGGGACAATGGCTCGTTTCAGTACCTTCAGTGCTTTGGGGAGAGTTCTGGAGCCGGCAAGGTAGTTCAGGTTTCTTTAGTGTAGAACTCCTCCTACGTGGCTTCATCTGTGTTCTTGCGACCTACCCCAGATGACCACCTCACACAAGCACACCTAACCCAGGCCCCAAGTGCCTGTAGTCTGACCTTGCCTCCCAGCTCTAGGGAAAGGCTGCTGAGTCTCCTGAAATTTCAGTCACATTGCCTCTGCCCCTTTCAGACCTGGCTATGTTACCTGAAGCTTCTTATTTGTATGCCTTTTTCTTATATGTACTAGAAATTGTGCCAGCCAGCTGTGGGTCCCATTCCTTGGTGACGTTCTACAGTAGACGCATTGGTATTTTGCCTACTACCAGCCCCTTCCATTTGTCCCTTTTGGGCTCCATGTAATTCATGTGGGGCTGTCAATCAAGAGATGGATTGTCACACACAGTAGCAGCCATATGACCAAGCAAGTCCATTTGAGGGCATTTCTATAGACTCTCGTGAAGATGGTGTCTCTCTTTTTCTGAGACAGTAAGCCTGGACCCCTGGGACCCCCTCTTCCACCTGATGAAAAGCCATCAAGCTAACACTGAGCAAGGCCAGGCTGAGAAGCTAGAGAGGGAGGGAGAGATTCCTAATGACAGCTGCTGAGCAACTGGATCCAGCTAGTCCTTTCCCAGACCGACAGCCCCATACCCTTGGACTTGGATGCATTAGCCAACGTGTCTTCTAAAATTAAACACAATTAAGCTCGTATGAGTTCAATTTCTATCATTTACAACTGGAGGTTCCATGCACATTCCCAAGAACTTGACTCACCATAAGATGTCAAGGGGCGATCTGCCTGTTTTCCCGCCGGCGCTTGTCCCGAGGCTCTCACTGGAGCATTTCCTTTCCCGTGTGCAGTTCGGCACCTGTGCTGCGGCCACGGAAGGCCTTCCTTACACGGTTTACCCTCTGCATCTACTGCCTTGCCTGAGGGTGGCGAGCTAAATGGAGAACACAGATACCACCTTTCTGATCCCTCGTCCCTGTCCTTTTTCTAAAAGATCAACTGCTGTGTCAATTCGTCATCTTACAGAATCCCTAGTGAGGGTTTTTTTGACCAGGACCTCTGCATTCAATCCGACTGTTGATGTTATTGAGAAAATCTCTATGCATCTGACTCCTTTTTCTTATTCACTGCAAAACAGCTAATAGGGTCAATTAAAATTAATTTCACAGCTCCTCGAACTGCCTCCTTCCTAAGTTATTCTGTTTTTCATGTTGTGAAGGTTGGTGCAATTTCAAGGGTTCTCATATTCCAGGCCATGGACACGCTTTTCTGAAATGTCCCTAGCTTTGGGCCCACGGACACAATATGGGAATGCTCCTTCAGATCAGGGGTTGGCAGGTAACAGCCCAGGAGACAAAAGCCAACCAGTCACCCATTTTTGTACGTAGTTACTGGAACACGGCGCACTCGCTCGCTTATGTATTACATGTCGACAGTTGTTTTTGTAGTTGCCACAGAGACCACTGGCCACGAAGCCAAAAATATTTATTATCTGGCCCTTTACACAAAATGTTTACTGATCATCTGCTCTAGAGTAGCACTTCTCAATCATTTCTTCATTATGGCACCTATTAAAAAATGACACCCCAGGAGATGAAGACATCGACAACTTGACAAACCTCTGGGGCACTCTGCCTGGGAAGGTCTACCCTAAGACCACGTGGGGGAGAACATGAGCTGGCCTACACTTGTGGATTTCACCTGTGGCCAAGACCAAGGCCAAGGTTACTTGTCCTATTCATGGCTGGCGGCAGTAGTGACCCCCAGAGCATCCTGATTTCCTGTGCAACTGTCCTGGTGGCATCAGTCAGGACAAGGTTCTAAGATGAGACTTAAAGGAGCACAAAGGTGTTCTCATCATGGATGAGGCCAACCTGCACCATTTGTGGCTCATCGCCGATTACTGTGCTGGCATTGCTGCGCAACCCTGATGACATGGTCACAGACTGTCACGGTCATCAGAGTCGCTTCCCTTCCCCGACAGACAGCACCGGGGCGAACACAGCCAATGCCCGTCTTCTGAGGGGCCTCCCAGGGCCCATGACACGAACGGGACCTCCTGATTTCACCTCTGGATCCCCATCGCACCAGCTGCGGAACCCTTACGTACCCCTCATATTCTGGGGCCCCGTCAATATCCTCTTCCTGTTTCTCCCTTTACGATGGCAGAAATTCATTGCAGAAGCCGTAACAGGAGTGACTGTTCATTTTTTATGTCGCCGTAGAGGAGAAAGGAGTGTTAAGAACCAGTCACACCAATAAAGAACGAAACTGCAAGTTTATTTGAAAGTATAAAATTAAAAAAAAAAAGCCCTGCACACAATCTTTCCAGTTTAGATCAACTTTGAACATCACACACCAATAACCACTTAGCTGCATTTTTTAGCAAGTGTCAGTTTCAAATTAGAGGGAGTTGAATCAGATGATGAACTGTCTTTCACAGTGGAAGTATCTTAAGGCTAAAATAAAAAGGACTCATTGACTTCATCTGAGAAAAGAGAGCAGAGATGGTTTTCCAGTTGGCATAGATTCAGGCAATGTATAAAAAAGTATCCTGACTGGAATGCGTTAAAAACATCGCTGGCCACTTCATTTGCTGTCTTGAGTAGAGGGGAAAAAAAATCCCCAAACCCCACAGCTTTGGTGTGTCATTAACATATTTTAGAAACATTCATTAAAAAAGTCAAATCTATAACAAAAGGGTCCCTGTGTTTTAAAAAAACAATAAATAGGCCCCCCTCATCTACCAACACCATTTGTTTTCCCAAAATGCCTGGGAGCAGAAATGACCGGGAGGGTCATTCACTGCACCATTAATTAAAATCAGAATCCTTGCCCCGGAACAACGTGTGGGGCACCAGACGGCAGCAGGGGCCCATGGAGGGAGAAGTGGAGCCACTCTGACTCACAGGAGGTGAGATGTTCAGCCCGAGTTTCTAACGTACGCCACCTGCCACCAAAGCTTCTTTCTTCATTGGATTTCTCAGAAAATAGCTAGACTGTTATTTTAAAAATGAAGGATGCAAGCAACTAGGTTCCTTTCCTTAAAAAAAAAAAACATCACCAAGTGGTTAGCTTTCCTGGAACACCCTCTGGGTCTGGTTCAGAAAAAGGAGTCTGCAGAACAGGGTCACCGAACGCCACTTCATTCCCCCTCTGCAGGCTCCACGGGAGTTAGCGTCAAAGAGGCTCCTGCGGGTTTGCTGGGCCGCGGGGAGAAGCCCTGGATGGGTAACAGCTGCCCAGAGTGGCCCCTGGTTCCAGTTTTGTCCCCTGTCCGTTTCTTGCCAAGAACGCCTAGGTTTCTACCCAGTATGTCCCCGGCGGGGCGCCCTGTGGCTGGTGGGGCAGAGAAGAGGAAAGCTAGCAGGACCGGAGACTAGGACCGAGGGAGAAAGGCACCCCTCGCCCCGCGTCCTTGGAGAACTCGATAAATAACAGCTCAGAGTGCAACAAC
This sequence comes from Carollia perspicillata, assembly GCA_004027735.1. Lineage (NCBI taxonomy): Eukaryota > Metazoa > Chordata > Mammalia > Chiroptera > Phyllostomidae > Carollia > Carollia perspicillata. The sequence goes on along the minus strand of PVKM010043655.1, from coordinate 2,573 downwards.
GCACAAACACCTGGCACACAGGTCGGTCTGCTGTGACTGGTTATCAGGAATCCACGGGACAAAGGCCTGACCTCCTTTAGCATCGTTCTTTGGACCTCACTAGAGAAACAACAATAACGACAGCTGTCCTATACACATATAAATAGTCCCTTAACTGGAAGGGAAAAAAACAAACACACCGTTTCAAATGCATTTCTAAAAGATTTAAAAAAAAAGTCCAAATGGCCAATCCTGACTCCAAACTGTCCATGTCTCTCAGGCGAGAAACCACGGGGATGCTCGAAGAGGCTTAACCTACTCGAACCCTAACCCTACGCTGGGGCCTTGCAGTGGGGAGTGTGCGCAGTGCAGGGGCTGGCAGCTCTGGCGGGAGGTACTGAATACGGTTCTCATGTGTTAGCAACCGGTGTCAAGTCCAAATGCACAGGTGAAACAACTTCTGGGTGTTGAGGGAACTTAGGAGGCTAATGTTGAAACTTCATGAACAGGCCCGGCAGGCTGGGTATGCTTTACAGGGACGGAGGGCCAGGTCAGACTCTTGGCCAGCTTCAGCTGGGTGTTCAGCCCTTGGCCACGAGCAGGCCACGACTGGGAGGCTGATGATCCAGAAACCAGGGAAGGGACCGTGGGCAAAAGCGGGGCTCGGCTCCTGGCAGCCGGCATTTCAGGGGACTCAGGACCCCTGGTGGGGATGTCCTGCCTATTCAGGGATGAGGCTGGCAATATGTTGCCAGAGAAAGCTCTCAAAATGAGGATTCTCGGGCACAAGGTTAGAGCCAGAATCTCTCCAGAGCGGGCAGTCTCAGGGTCATTCCCAGTCCAAAACTACATGGCTGAGTACTGAAGAGCTCCACTCATGTCAAAGGTTTTCTCTGGCTACTGCCTCCCCTGAACTGAGAGTTAAGCACAGAATAATGCAAGGTTTCCACGCTCACCTGGTTTTGAGCCCAAACCCCCAACACAGCTACCAGATGGCAGCCCACAGAGAATGTGGCCCAGTGTCTCCTGCCCTTCTGAATGCCCACAATGGCACAGAAACAATGCTTCTTGGGGCTACTCACACCCTGCTTCGTGGGCTGCCTACTCAGCCAGATTACAACGGCAACAGAAGAACAGTGTGAGGAGTGAAGCTGTGATCCCGGGCCCCAGCGGAAGGGTGACCTCCCAGAAAAGATGCACCATGTACATCATGCTAACTGGAGGCCAGGGGAATGCCAGGTCACCCTCCCAAGCACATCCCTAAAATCTGGGGGAGGAAGGGAATGGAGAGACAGCTGACACCCCTAATCACTCCTTGAGGCACCCTGAAGAGCTTCCCATGAGTGCCGGCTGTTAGGATGGTAACAAGTCAGAGCAGATGAACCCATATGGACTTTGGAGTAACTGGATTTTACACTTCTTCGGTGCCCTGCCTGGGCATGGAGTCTCTGGGCTCGGCGGCGCCCTCCTGAGGGCCAGGCTGCCCCGAGCTGTGGCCGGTGTCTTCAACGCTTAGGAGGCTGCTGGCGGCCTGGGAGCTGGTGCTGTCAGCGCTGCCGGACCGGGAGCGGTAAGGGGGAAGGTCCGCTTGGTTCAGGGATTCAGTGTCGGAAGAGTAGGGCGGCGGAGGAAGGTCATACCATGCAGGTCTGCAATGGAGAAAGCGGATGGAGTGTGAGAAGAGAAGAAGGAGAATGCATTACGAGGAGCCAAGGCAAGGCAGGCAGCGCCAACTTCTGCCCATTTCTGGGCAGACGTTGACGTGAGGAGGATCTGCCCTCCAAGTACAGAGGCAGTTCAAGGTGGTGCACAACAAGATGGGGCCGGGACTGGGACCAGGTGCAGGTCAGTGCGCTCCGGCTGGCTTGTGCCCCAACCATGCCCTCTGGGTGGGGCCTCAGCTCGCCCTCAGCTCGCCCTGGGTGATCTGGCAGAGTGGCTTTGCTCCATCGGCTGGGGTCCCTGTGGCCAAGCCGCTGGCCTGGTGTTTGATGGAACCTCTGAACTTCTTAGTGAGAGCTAACTCTACCTGGCTGTGTGGACTTGGGTAATGGAGAGGACATCCTCTCAACACCTCGGGCTCCTTCTCTGTAGAAGGGGATACTAATGACGCTTTGCTTTCAAAGAAGTGACAGCTCACTTTCCAGCTCTCACTCACTGAAAGCTCACTGAGGTGGGCCAGGCCACGTGCCTCACGCTCACTCCTTCATGTCAGGATCACAAGAACGAGGAAGCAGGTGTTACTTTGTGCCCTTGCACCGACTGGGGAGGAAACTGAGGCGGGGGCGCAAGATCACCAGTAACGTGGAAGCAGCAGGGTGGGATCTGCACCCAGGCGTTGTCTCGGTTTCAGAGATTTTAACCTTCCTCTGCAGTGAAATAAGAGGTTGTGAGTGGGGAGGGAGGTCCTATATAGTTATGCTAATTTGCAAAGAGATCCTTAAGCACCACCCCCTGAAGCTACCTTTTGTGAGGGGGGAAAGCAAAGATTAAATAATACAAGAGCTGCCAGTGAAGAGGGTCCAAGAGGAACCCAGTCACCCCAGAAACATGGACTCACACACAGTGAGTCCCGAGCTCAGAGGAAGAGGGAC
>PVKM010043654.1:0-12460 GCA_004027735.1 Carollia perspicillata | reverse complement strand
ATGCATGCGTGGTAAGTGCTATGATAACACCGCAGGAGGGTGGTGCAAGCCACTTGACCTACTTTGGAAAATCAGGGAAGGCTTCCCTGTGGAGGGGGCCATGGGAAGAGAAGAGAAGGCGGTGGGAAGTGGTATCTGGTGGGAGAAGGCACCAGCAGCTGGAGCACAGAGCAGGGGGTGGCTCACGGTATAAAGTAGCTTTGGAGGGGTGGACGGGTGTCGGCCAATGCAGGGCAGCACGAGCTGCCATCCAGTGAAGGGTGTGAAGCCTCAGGGTGACATGCACGCAGGAAGTGCTCACTGCTGGGAAGTATCATGGGCTCGTGATCCTGCCTCTGGGACCCGAAGACAGAGAGAGCAAACCAAGGACCCTCCCTCCTCTAACAGCATCTTTAAAAGCCTTTTTCTGAGTGGCCTACAAAAACACACGGGTCTTTTTTTTTTTTGTATTTTTCTCAATTTCTAAATTTTTGAAGACCTGTACAGTCCCATGCAGTTGTAGAAAATAATACAGAGAGATGCTGTGGACCCTTCATTCCAATGGTACCTCTTGCAAAGCTATAGCACAATGTCACGGCCACAACACAGCCACCGACAGGGTCCCCTGACCTTGTGTAGACTTCACCAGGTTTGTGGGCCCTTACTTGTGTGTGTATTGAGTCCTATGTAATTCAACCCTATATGTAGATCCCTGTGACTGTCACCCCACACAACACACAGAACAGTTGTACCACAGGGAGCCCTCAGTTCCCCTATAATTGCCTCACCCCCTCAATGCCTCTGTGAACCCCAGCAACCACTAATGCATTCTCCATCTCTGTTATTTAGAGATTTCAAGGACGTGATAGAAGTGGAATCATGTCAAGTGCACCTTTTGTTATTTTCCTCACTGAGCATAATCCCTGTAAGATCCACCCGAGCTGGCCCACGTCTCCACGGTTCACTCCCCTTGACGGCTCAGGTGTACTTGTCGAGATACAAACCCTCTGTCAGACACGTGGTTTGCCAGTATTTCTTCCAAGTCTTTAGCTCATCTCCATAGTGATGATAAAGAATAATCAGTATGCATAAGCCGGGAGTTAGAAAGGAATGTATGTGTGAAACAATCAGAACTCACAAAAATCTTTACGTATAGGACCCTGTAGGCAAAACTTACTTTCTGGCATGCTCTGGAAATGCAAAAGGGAAGCTCTGTTGCACTTTTTAAGTACACGTACTTGGTAATATCAACTCCGCTCTTTCGAACTTCACCTGTGTAAACTGTTCCTCATGAAAGTGGCGTTATTCAAAGATGGTGTCGCTCACATTTCCCTTGGCAGGGACAACTGGCAGGCTTGGCTCAGAGGGGACAGTCAGCTGCATGGCTCAAGTGGGATCACTTCCAGAAGGCAGCCACGGGGTACCAGGACTCTCTACATGGTGGCTCAGGGGTGCCACAAGAGCTTTCCAAGGGACAGGGAGTGGACGCTGACCATTTCTTAAAGCAACTGGTGCAGCGTCATTTCACAGCCCCCAGCTGGTCACGATTGGCATGAAGCCCGCTCAGGCTCCAGGGTGAGAGCAAGGATGGCCTGTCTCCACGGGAAGATTGCTAAAGAGCCCACAGCAATCTCTAATCCGCCCCAGGATGTGGGGGCGCATTAAGAGACATGTTCTGAGTTCTTGAATACCTGAAAATACCAGGAGAGAAGGCAGACACCCCTTCAAGCCAAAAAAGAGATTTTCCCTCAAGACCTCAAACAAGGCTATCTTGTGGTACCCAGCGCTGCACCCCAGAGCTCAAGGGCAATCTGGTCCATGTTCTTTTTTAAGGTATGTTTTTTTCTTCTCTTGAAGGTTTTATGATTTCATGCTTATCCTTGGTGTTCCGAAAATTCAGGATCTTGGTGAGGATTCTTGTATAAGCACGCTGAAAGCACAAATTACCTTCTTCAGGCCCGGGTTATTGTCTACTACCAGCCTCTCATTAAATCTTTATTTTTTTTAATTTTCCATATCATTTTTGTGATTCCTATCTTGCCTTATAGATTTACTTTTTACACTTTTTCTCTTTCCTCACTCTATTTATCATATGATTTTATTCAACGTTTTCTAACTTTATCGGTTTAATTTTGACAATTGTATTTTTATTTTCTGAGAATGCTCCCTTGTTCTCCACAGCTCCTTTGTCAGAGTGTCCCGAAGTCTGACTTTATGCTCTCAGATCTTTCTGATTGTATCAGATGAATAAAAAAAACAAATAAATGAGCCATTCATGTTCCCCGAATGTTCGTCTGGGGTCAGCGTTCTTCGGTGCTCATTTGACCTTAGACTTTCCTGTTGCTGGGCTGCGAGAAGAAGCTGTTGACGGAGGTCTCACCTGCCGTGGTAACAGAAGGGCTTTTCCTCGAGCTGGCTGTTCTGACCAGGACACTTGTCGGGTGCAGGGCATCCTGAGGGAGGGCGCCAAGGGCAAAGGGTTAACCCGGGAACTTTCAGGTTAAGAGAGCAGGGCCGAGAGCTGGCTCTGGACAGAGCCAATCAGCCAGCTCCGAGGGCTCGACCGGAGGGGCTTTGCGGCCTCTGCCGCGCAGCATTGGCTCCCATGCAGGCGCCTTAGCCTCCCCAAGGCCATTGCGTCAGCGTCTTTACCAAAGACCCTTCCGCTCTGGTCCTGAGCCGTGACTCTCCCTGACCATTTGCCGTGTACCCCTGCTCCGCAAACAGAAACCACGGCGAAGGATGGGGTATGGTGCTCCCAACGCACCCCTGTTCAAAGCTGCTCCTTACCGACAGCCCCCTATTCTTGCGACTGTCAGCCCCACATTCATTTGAGCTGTAGACGCGTCGCCCCTTCTAAATAGTTCCCGAGGGAGAGAAGGCCAGCACAGTGTTCCTGGTCTCCTACTGCCTCAAGCTAACCTATTGCCTTTAGTCTCAACATCGCTGTGATGACCGTTCTTGCCTTTACAGGCACAGAAGACAGCCGAACTCAAAGGTAATGAGGTGATAACCTACCAGGGTGAAGGGGGCTTCATTTCATAAATACCTTTTATTCTGTACCACTTACAATGTATCTGTTATTAAATATTTAAAAAGAAACCGATGGGTGATTCCCTGTGCACACTAAAACCAGGGAACTTCTCACTGATAGCTTGCACCCTTCTGCTTGTTTTGCAAATTCACACAAAGTATAATGAAAGAGCTGAAAAGGCCCAAGTCAGTGGGAAGAGCACTGGATGAGAACTGCTGACAGACGTGCTGTGTGGACAGCGATCGTTATTGGCCAGTGTATCTGCCTGTCACAGTCCGTGGAGATGCGTGGGCCAATAAAACAGGAGGAAGCCTCTGCCAGCGGAGCCAGAGGGGAGGGAATCCAGTGACACACAGGTCTGCACAGATGCCATTAAGTGTCTAACACAGGTGTGGACACACCTGTCGGTTATTATTGTGCGAAACACTATTTTGTTCCTAGAAAATGAAATAATACAACATTTAATTATTTCAAACATCTTTTTAAGCCAATCTTCTATGAGGGTCCCAATATAATTAAAATCCACTGAAGTGTAACTTCAACTGACATATTTTTCATACCTTTTATTATTGTATTCAATCAAGTATAAAATTATGATAAAAGTATAAAACTATTACATAAATATAGTATGTCCTTAAATAATGTTTTGACAGGTTAGGTTTAAAGATATTAAAGAAAACTTGAGAGGGCCGGTTAAAATCAGCTGCTTTTATATCAAAAAAGATCTTGTTTTGTTATAACTATGTGTTTTTTTTTACTTTAATCAATACTTTATCATAGGAGATATGTGATTGAAAAAAAAACATGAAAAGATGGTTAGCATTATTTACTCATTAGGGAAATACCAAGTAGAACACCTCTAAATTATACTATATACTTAATGAAATGGTTTTTAAAACTGACAATATTGAATTCTGGAAATATGCAAGGAAATGGAATTTTAACACATTGCTAATGGCCCAGTCACTTTGCAAAAACACTGTGACTGTTTACCTACTAATTTGGAAACTAAGAGTCATAAGTTCCAGCTTGCCAGAGAAAACGTGTCAGCTGGGGAGAACTTCAACCCGCACCTAATTCAAGATCTGCCCTCTTGCCAGTACACTCCGCGATATTTCTCTCTCTCTTTTTTTTAAATATCAGAGTTACTTTTTAAATTTATTTTCATTGTATTTTTTCCATTGCCATTTACCCCCCTTATACCTCTTCCACCTCCGCCCACCCCCACCTTAGCGCCCACAATCACCATTTGAATAACTACTATTGTGAAATTTGGAAGGTAGTTAATTATATCTCACATGACTCAATTAAAGAAAAATTTACTAGAATCTTGCAATTAATCTGTCAAAATCTTTCATTGCTAAAACGTGATAAATACAATAATTAAGTGTCAAGCCAAGTTCAAATATGAACAGTTAACAGCGAGCGTTAGTGCCAGACTAAGGTCAAACTGTAATTCCAGATTTATAATGGGCCCAGGCTCTGTTCTCACAAAGTCACCAAGAAAAACAGATACGCCGTCCATTTTCATGTGAACGGAACAGAAGTAAACAGTTAGAGGCAGAGGCCTACAGTGAACAGCTACAAAACTGACCACACCCAAACTCCTCCAACACGCCAGTGCGACACACGCACAGGCACTCAAAGAATTACAGTGGAATGCGCAAACTGCGATTGAACTTCAGCGCCCAGTGGTACATAAACTATCAATAATATCACTAATAGCTATAGCCTTTTCTCCTTCATTTGGCAAAACTAATTGAACTTCCTGCTACTGTAAGAGTCGAGTACAGGGAGCACAAAGGCACAGACCCTGTGAGGTACCAGCAGAATTCTGGAAGCTGAGAAAACTCAGCACCGAGCAGAAGGTGTCAGGTGGGGGCCAAAGGCAGGCCAGAGTGATGAAGCCCCTCTCAGAGGCAGAGAGGGAGGAGCCAGTGTGGGGTCACCCAGTCCAAGGCATCAAGGCATCAACGTCCCAGGAGAAGGGGAGTGCAGACAGATGGCGCTGGTCAGAAACAAAGAGCAAAGAAAAGCCAGCAGAGAGCCACTAAACCGACCAAGGTTTTATCCAGCTGAGTCCTGGGGGAAAGAGAGGATGGATTTGTGGGCACGGGGCCCCCTGCCCCTCCTCACTGAAGACGTGTGTCTGTTTCCAGGCAGACACCCTTCTTCAGGACTCTATGGTTCAGGTGGGTGGTTTCAAACCTGAACCCCCAGTTCGTGTGGTCCCTTCAGAGGCTGAGGTGGGGAAGGAGTGGGGGTGCGGGGAACAAAGGGACTAAACCAGTTCTGCTTTCTCCTGTCATGCACTTGACCAAACGATCCATGTCTTAAAAAAACGGGAAAACTGTGATTTAGCTGAATTGCTTGAGCTGTTCTGATTGCAGGTCCACCCCTCGGTGTTCCAGACACTCCTTCAGCTTTCATGCAGCCCGACTCTGGAAATCACTTAGGACAGCAGTCGCAGGCAACGTAGGTCACCAGGAAGAAGGCTCCTTTCAGAAATGACACCCACGGTTTGGTTTTGCTCTCACTGTCTCCTGTGAGTTTGGTAAGGGTGAGCCTGGGGCTAGGAGACAGGACATCCTGGAGAGTGTGGGCACAAGCTAGTCTCCCCAGGTGCGCATCTGGGGCCGTGGTGACAATGCCATGCAGGTGGTGGCTCCCGAGCTGCGCTCTTGGTGATGCAGATGTGGGAACCTACGAATCCTAAATGCCTTTTGGGAGGATTTCTCCACGACCACATCATTACTGTTAATATTCTTACCATTCTTCGTTAAGGTCAGCATTTTGTCCCACACTGAATCAGGACAACCAGGGCTTACCCTGCCTCCAAAGCTGTTATATCCGATCATTTGTTTGGCCTAACTTGAACTGTAAGTACAGATGACATGAATACATAATCTCTCCTTCTGTTTTAGGGACTTGTGCTGTATAAATGCCAAATAATGCACTCTTTATGAAACAACATATAAGCTGTAAAACAATAATGAAACAACATATAAGCTGTAAAACTTACACTTACTTATTCCTCACACATTCACTTACTCAATTGATCATAACGCCATCAAAATAGTGCTTAGATAAAGCCAGAGGTCATAGCAAAATCATTTGCTTTTGTAAACTACAAAGTACTATGGAAATCAGAATCTGCTATTACCATTAAAATGTCAGTGTTCTGAATTTGTAAATTGCAGATGTAGAGTTGAATGCAAAAAAAAAAACAAAACAAAACAAACACCAAATTTGGTAACATAAGAAAAAGATATTTGTGTGAGTTGATGTCATTCTTTGCAAATCAAGCGCCTTGCCCCACTCCACTGGCCACACCTCTCGTTTTATAATTGGAAATTCCACTTGAACCAGATTTTCAGAAAAACATTTATTTAACAAACCGAGAGGTACCTCTATAAATTCTCAATGAGTACATACGGGTACATTTTAGAAAGAAAGTAATGGCTCATCGCTGAGCATCATGGACTCAATGAGTGAAAGGGCAACAGGCAGGGAGACCAGGACCCCCCGCCTCCCAAAACAGCTCAGTGTAGACCGAGTCTGGGACCAGACCGCCTAGGTTTCCATGGTTTTAGCACGTTCTGTCTTACTGATTATGCAAGTTGTCTCAGCTCCTGTAGAAAAGGAAATGACATCCCAATATCGTAGGGTGGCCACAGGGCTAACGCGATTCTCACAGAGCCCTTAGGTCAGTGCTCCTCCCTGAGCCAGCCCTGAGCAATGTCAGCTGACAGGACTGCTGTTCCAGTCTCCAGTGTCCACTCCTGCCTCCTTGCCGAGGTGCTCCCAGGTCTTCCGGGGAACGAGTCATTACCCCGGAATAAAAGCAATACCACGGCCCCTAAGATGTGCCCAGAGCTGAGTACGACACGGATTATCCTGGCCACCATGCCCTCCAAGGGCGCAAGGCCAAGCCCTGCTGGTTCTCCCTGAGACGCTGGCTCTGGGGACCACGCTCATTGCTTCCTGTCTCCAGGCACATCACTCTTTCTGCTCACGCTGTATGGGCAGTTTATTTCTTTACCTTCCAGCAATAAATCCATTACTACCACAACCGGGCACTGGGGAGTACAAATACAAGCTGGATTTTGAAAATCTCAGGGTAGATGTGCCAAGAAAAATATTCTCATTTATCACATCGAAGCTATTCACTCAGTGCAGCCACATCTAATTCCCACTGTTCTGGGTGGCGGTAAGATCCAGCATGTGGCACAGCGACTAAGTCACGGCCGCCTCCGGAGCCCACCCCACGGCAGTCCGTTTGTCATCACAAGGGTGGGAATTTGTGATTCAGTACTTACAGATCCGAAGAACCCGGGCCAGTAGTCCTATTTATGTGAATGTCTCTCCAGGGCTTCACTTTGTTCCTTTCCAAGTTGATGGTAACATTTAGAACCCCACCTATCTTTTTTTCTTAGTCCTCCCCAAGGATGTGTCTATTGACTTCACAGAGAGAGGAAGGGGGAGGCAGGGACAGAGAAGAGAAACATCGATTGGTTGCCTCCTGTATGCGCCCTGAGTGGGGATCGAACCCACAACCACGGGGCGGCGCTCCAACCGACTATGCGACCTGGCTAGAGCTAGGCTCCCAGACCTTTAACACTGAAAGAGATTTTTAAAAGCAACCACTTTAATCCCCTCAAGCAAATGCATGTTTTCCCACCACAGCTGCTTATTTTAATATTCATTCATTCGTGAGACACGCATTAAGCACAAAGCTTTGACAGCTGCTACACTGGGGACTGGGGCGAGCCTGTTCCTCTGCTTTTCTATGTCTTCTGAGAATAACAGTTTATGCTCCAACGTCCCAGATTCCAAAGTCCTTGTTGTCATCAGGTGACTGCCACTGGTCCCCTCCAGGCTCTGAGCCTCTGTTTCAGCTGTCCCCTTATTGGATCCACTGTCACCAGACTCCCACCTTTGGAGTCCACTTCCGTTTTTTCTGAGAGCCCACTGCTATTGGGTTTCACCCAGGGTAGAAAATCACCCCAGGCATTCTCCCCTCTCTCACTTGCCTCCTCGGTTTCTGCCAGGTTATTCTTGTCAACCACATCTCGGTCTTATGTCTCAGGTCCCCGATTTCTCCCCATGTCCCTCTGTCACCTGGACTTGGGTCTCTACCATTCCATCAAAACAGCACTTGCTCAGGTCAGCACCTTTCAACAGAGCTGGCCACTGTCTCCTGGGAATGCACACACACTTCACTGGGCTTCTGAAATACGATCCTTAATTGTGTTTCTGCCTCATCAGCTGGACCATTGTTCCCCTGCCGATTGTTCCTCCTCTCCCTGAGCTACAGATGTTAGAATGTCCCCAGGCTCAGACCTTACACCTTTCGTCCTCTGCACTCACTCCTCAGTTCATTCAGTCCAGTCTGCTTGTTTAAACACAGCTCACATGCATGTGTGTTTGTACACAGAGACATATGCACGGAAGTGCATACGTATGTGTTTATGGAAGCAAATGCATACGTACATGCAATGCATGTATGCATGTGCACATATTCATTCCAAACTTCTCTGAGTTTCCAATTCACACACCCAAGTGCCCACTCATCACCCCCGCTTAGATGCAGCACATGCATCTCAAACTGCACAGGCGCCTCACCGAAAGTCTGGTGCTGCCTTCCACCCTGTTTCGTGGGCAAGCCTTCCCAGGCTTCCAAAGGGCACTTAAGTAGCAGCTGCATCCTTGCAGCCTGAACACCGGAAGGCTTTGTTTACCCTTCTCTTTACTTCTCACCTATATCCAATTTACCAGCAAATCTCTACTGCTCTCCTGTCAAAATAGATCTGCCATCCAACACCTGCCCACCCCTCTCAACGCCATCGGCCCCCGCCGCCGTCCACTCTCTACTGAATCATGGCAGTAGCCTCCGACCCTTCCCCCTGCGTTTTCTCTTGCCGCTCCCTGTTCTCTGGTCTCTACGCACGGGTGGGAATCTTGACTGCACCCGGTCGGAATGTTCCCCTGCTCACAGCCCCCTGTGGCCTTTCAGGCCCAACACCGGGTGGCTCCCAGCACTTCCCTGAATCACCCCCTTCCACCTGTCCACCCCCTGCACAACCCCGCTGCTCCACTGTCCAGGGCCCTGCCTGTCTCCCTGCGCTCTGAGTGCTGCTGTCTCAGGGACTTTGCATCCATAGTCCCTCTGCCCTGCTCACTTGTCCCCAGACACCTGCGTGGCTCCTGCCCACGTTTCCTCCAATTCTCTGGCCGAAAGTCACCATATCAGAAAGCACCTCTTCCCCGAAAGTCATGTAACACACACCACTTTCAGGCTTCTAGGCACTCTCTAACCCTCGTGAACCTTACGTTCTCCATACCTTGGATATGGCTCTGCGCGCACATGCGCACACACACACACACACACCCTGTAACACAAAATGCTGCTGTTACCCCTTATTGTTGTGGCTCCTCCCCAACCCTACCTACGCACGAGTGTGTTCGCACACTGACAGAGACCTCGGGGCGGGGCGGGGCCGCTGCATCCTCAGCCTGCAGAATCAGAACTCCAAAGTATTTGTCCTGCGAGCAGCAGGCAGGGGGCCATCACATGGGCAGGCCCGGGGAGAGGATCAGGGGAGGACTCCACACTGGCCTGCCTTGCATGGTAAAGAATGAGTTAGCCATTCCTAGAGACGAAATAGAACATTCTAGACCAAGGCAGGGATCTGCACTGCTCTTGGGCCACTTTGGGTCACCTCAGGGTCACTGTTCACAAAGACCCTCCCACCAACTAGCCTCAGCTTCCTTCCATTGTTCTCATAGCTAAAAGGCTTTCGCTCGTGTGATCCACATGCAATCTAGCCCTCGCTTCGATATTGCCTTACAATTTTCCCCTGGCTGTTCTTTTAATCCAATCGATAAGTGTTTACTGTTTATCTGTGTGGCTGGCACCACAATCTGCCAGTGTCTCTTGCCCTCAAGAAACAATAAAAGGCTTGGTTATCAGGCCGTGATCAGATTGTTCTACATAAGCAGGTTCTGTTCACAGGCCACTTTCCTGTTGCAAACCCCTTCTTTAGATTAGCCAAAATGGGTGTCCTGATATTTGGTGAAGAGCTAGGGATTGCACTGTTTTCATTAACACTATACGAGCAAGTCAAAGTAATTGCAGATTTAATGCAGAACATGTAATTTTCTCCGCCCATTTTTTCATTTCAATTTGGATCCTAACAACTTCCCTAAGATGGTGAATTTCAAGAGGGTGGAGACTGTGTTACTGGGGCACCTAACAGAGTGACCCCACAGGCCCTGAAAAAGTACCAACACCGATGAGCCGCAGCGTGAACCACAGGCATGGGGGGCGTCGTTCAGAGGAGACACTTCCAACTCAAATCGTTAAGAGGTGACAGTGAAAAGCTTTGACATACTGAAAACGTGCATGTTATATATGGCTCTCGTCATATTGACTTTTGTTTTTGTTTTCAGCCTGTCTCGAAAAGTGAATAAAATGAGAAAGGCGAGCTTTGGCAACACCGTAAGCGAAGAGTCATGCTGCTGGTTCCAGCCACATCCACACCGCACCCTGGGAAAGGGACTGGAGGTTCTTGGCGCACCCTGAGCCGAAGCTGAAGAATCAGCACTCTGGTTAGGAGACTGCAGGAGAGAAGGGAAACGGAGGCCCTGGACCTCATTCTCGCTCGGCAAGGGTGCTTCAGGGCAACACTCTGAAGTAATCGTGCACCCTCATTCACTCAGGAAATTACTAAATGAGCTCCGGGGGCCATCGTCCCCGCCACTGAACAGCCCAGCCGTGGGCTGACTTACAGCTGAGTCCTAACTGAACAGCTGTGTATCTGCACTTCCCTGTGATAAATGCCCCACGCAGTTCCCATCGATTTCATAGGCTGGGGGAGGAGAGAGAGAGAGTCTCAGGGAAGACGAGATTCTGAGTTACACTTGGCACCATCCTCTGCTTATCTGCTTATCTTTCCTAGTTATATCTTGTTTCTGATACGTATTTTCAAAGACCTGCTATTTAAAATACAAATGTTTCCATTAACACCGAATGAAAGGTTTTAGAGAAATCATACAGTCTTATGCCTTTCGTAACTCCACAGATACTTCAGTTGAACCATTATTTATATGGAGACCGATCTCAACTTCTTCCCTGGTTCTTTTTCCGTCTAGAGCCACTAATCACGTTTAATCTTGTCACGAGCTCCTCCATTCACAGGGCTGCACATTCACACAGATGCCTGCGGATATGGGAACCACACAATCCAGGAGCACATCCCCACAGGTACAAGGCAGCGAAGGTGGACACCCGACATCGCAGCTCTAGAGAAAACGTACGATTCGACCCATCCGCATGCTGACCCCAGAACGACTCTTGCTACGATTCCATTGTGGAAAGTTTTGGAGCTGGAAGTGGGGTATAAGACCCAGGCCAGTGACTCTTTTACACAGAAGGAAACTGTGGCTGTGGACACGTAGCAGATTTCCAAGGCCCAGAGCCAGTGGGGTCTCCAGCCCAGGTGCACGGGCAGAAATCAGCTGGTGTCCTGGGGCGGGGGGAAGAAACCGTCCTGGCAAGGGGACAGCACGGTGGGTGTAAATTTGGAACCGACTGCCACCTGTGTGGCGGTCGTGGTGGAGCAAACCTCTCGGGACCTCAGCTCCCTTCATCCCACAGCTCCTCTGGGACTCCAGAGCCTGGCTGTCACACTGGAGCTCGCTTCTCCTGGGTCAGTTCACCTGCCCCCCCTGCCGAGTGGGACAGTGAGTGAGCTGGGAGGTGGGTTCTCGGCCCCTGCCTGAGTCAGGTGGCGGAGGTATTCAGTGCGTCAGAGTGGGACACGATTTACAGGAAAGTAGAATTCTTTTTTTTTTAATTTTCCCCCTCACCTGAGGACACTTTTTCATTGCTTTTAGAGAGAGAGAGAGGGGGGAAGGAAGGGAGGGAGGGAGAGAGTGGATGGGAGAGGGGAGGAAGCGGGGGGAGCATTGATGCAACAGAGAAACATCTGATTGGTCACCTTCCACATGCACCTGCACTGGGGATCGAACCTGCAACATTTCAATCTATGGACGGTGCTCCAACCAACAGAGCCACACGGGCCAGGCCAAAGAGAATTCCATCAGGAGAAGAGCTAAATAAGAAGTGTTCTGTGGCTAGCACGGTCAACATTCGGTCTAGCACATCCCAAGGCGCCGCATCTCTGACGAGCTGCACGAGCACGAGTGTTCAGAGCAAACAGGGCTGTCACTTCCATTGTTATTGAGGATTTACATTACGCTCTTCCTCCGAGGAGCTCTAGCACCTCACGCAAAGCAACAGTTCCCCTCAGGAACCCCTCCCCAGCGCTAGCAGGGCTTTGTACTAATGCAGTGGGTGACGGAGAAGCACACGTCTGAAGCACACGTCTATCTCAGAGGCCAATGGATCCAAACGCAGATGTTGCCTCCGCTTGCCTGGTTTCT
>PVKM010043653.1:0-12462 GCA_004027735.1 Carollia perspicillata | reverse complement strand
GGTTGCAGGCCTCTAGTTCTCATTACTTGGAATATATATTGCCATTGTCTTCTTGCTTGGAGCGTCTCCATTGAGAAGTCAGCAGCTAACCTTATTGGGGCTCCCTTGTATGTTACTTCCTTTTTCTCCCTTGCTGCCTTTAAGATTCTCTCTTTGTCTTGGAATTTCGCCATTTTAATTATGATGTGTCTTGAAGTGGTCCTCTTTGGGTTCTTCTTGATTGGGACTCTCTGTGTTTCCTGGATTTGTGTGTCTCTTTCTCTCATCGGATTAGGGAAGTTTTCCATCATTACTTTTTCAAATAGGTTTTCTATCCCTTGCTCCTCTTCTTCTCCTTCTGGTATCCCTATTATACGTCTTGCATTTCTCTTAATCTCTCTTCATTCTTTCACAGCCTCTTTTCCTTTTCTTGCTCTTTCTAGGTGTTTTTTTCTACTTTTTCCTCTAGATTGCCAATCCAATCTTCTGCTTCATCAATCCTGCTTTTGATTCCTTCCACTGTGTTCTTCAGTTCAGCAATTGTATTGTTCATTTCCTCTTGGCCCTTGTTTATGTTTTCTATTTCCTTTTTCATGTTGATATAGTTTGCAGTGAGTTGATTGTAGTTTCCCTGTAGTTTCTGGTAGCTCATGTGAGCTCACTGAGCTTCCTGATAACCATTGCTTTGAACTGAATATCTGATAGTTGAGTTGCCTCTGTTTCATTTAGCATTCTTTCTGTGTCTTCCTCCTTTTCTTTCACTTGGGGATCGTTTCTTTGTCTTCCCATTGTTTGTGAGACTCTTCTTGTTAGCTTCAGCTTCTTAAATTGATCTATTCTGGCTCCCTGGGTTTATGGTGTGAACTTTTGTGGGAGAATACCTGTGAGATTCAGTGGTGCAGTCTCCTTCGGGTATCTCGGTGCTCATAGCTTCCACCTACCCTTTTTTGTGATCATTTGGAGAGGGGTAAGGCAAAATGGTTTAAGACAACAAGAGAGTATTCTATGCTGTTTACAGTAGCAGATGGTAGAGAAAAGATAGGAGATCCTTTGGCTATGTATAGTGTTAACCATGATCTTCCGCCCAACTAGACATTTTTTAGAAAGGATGGAAAGAAGGTAAGAGTCTTGTATGGTAGGGAAGGATTGTGGTTGGGTCTAGAAAGCAGTGAGGTTGTGGGAGGTCAGTTTTTGGGGTAAGTTGAGAGTAAAGGGTAGTAAATAGGTGTAGTGTGTGAGAGAATAGAGTTAACCACTACAGTAATGGAGTTCAGGAGACCATGAAGTGGGCTGAGATCTGGGAAGGGTGTTGTGTAGTATTTACAATTGTATGGAACAGCTATTATTTACAATAATATTAGAGCAGCAATCATAGGACAGAATCTATGAGATCTAGATAAGAAGAATAGGTAGTATAGGACCTTGAGTAGTGTGCTAATGGAACATAAGTGAAGGACAGTAAATTAGCAATACACTATGAATGAGAGAAGAGGGGAAACCTGTCAAGTGATACAATATAACCAGCCAAGCAAAGATGACTAAACAGAAAGAAGAGGAATGCAAAAATACTATTGAAATAAAAAATGTAGGAATAATGAAAAAATAATATTACCAATATGCAATAACTTGTAGGTTCTCTGTAATAGCAAAGTGAAATTTGTCTCACTGTCTCAACATTTAGGATGCCCCATCTTTGGGTCCAGTTCTGGTCTTTTCATAGTTTCGGGTTATTTTTTCTCACTTGTGGGTATTTAAAAAGAAAAAACTAAATGTAAAAAAAGGCAAAAGGAAGGAAGGAAGAAGAGATAAAATTGGAAAGAAAGGAAGAAGGAATAAAACAAGAAGGAAAGAGAAGCAAAAGGAATTGAGAGATAAAAAAATAAAAAATAAAAAATAACTTATAAAAAATCAAACAAAAAAAACCCTCTTGCTGATTTCAAACTCACCAAACCAGTTTTTCTGGTCTTGCTGGCTGCAGCAGCCTGAGGGGTGACTGGTATCTCTTTTCTCACTTCCTCTTCAGCACTCAGTAAGCCTGGTGTGCACTCTCCCCAGAGCTAGCCCAGCACCCCTCCACAGGGCTGTGGTTGCAGGATCCAGGCCTTCCTAAAAGTGCCCTTTCCCCACATTTATGGTTGTGGGCTCCGGTCCTTCAACAGAGCACGCACTCTCTCTGGGTGCACAGGTGTGGGCTCCAGGCTTTTCACAAAGCACACTCTCCCCGGGTTGCGGGCATGCGTGCTTGGCCAGGCCACCTCCCGATTGCTCTGTTCGGGCACACACTCTTCCCATGGCTATGTGTGGGTGCTCACAGCCCCCGTGTGTTTGCCACTTAGTCCTTACTCCTCTCTCTGTGACTTCAAGCAATCAGGTCTCTCTCGTGCTGCTCAAATCTTGTTTGGGCGGGGAAGGAGTGGTTGACCCAGCTCTCTCCCAAGAGCCCAGTGGCAGACCCAGCAGGCACTGCACCTAGGGCTGCAGCCTCCCTGGTCCCTGCACTGATTCCTGGGCCCTTATTGTCTTGAAGCACTCTTTTTACTGTTTGGTTTTTCAGTGTCCGCTACAGTTTTTAATCTCTTATTTTCATGTATGCAGTGGTACTGTTGGCTGTTTGCTCTGTTCCTCCATGGATAGGCTAGGTTTTTCTCTCGTGTATAGTGGAGGAATCCCCTATCTCCTACCTTGCTGCTATCTTCCTCCTCCAAGTATTGAGTTTCTTTTCACAAACTAAGATCTCCACCAGGGAAAAAAAAAAACTTTGTGGCAAAATAAACACATCCACAATTGCGTTTTTTTCACTGACGACATGATCTCCTTGTTCCTGGAAATGGTTTGTAGGAAACTTGTTGATCATGTTGACACTAATTGGTTTGCAGATGGATCTTTGCAGGATCAGGCCTGTCTCAGAGCAGCCAGTCAGAAGTACCACCCTCCAGAAGAAAAACAAACAGAAGTCCACAGCTCACTTCTCCAGTTCCTACTCGTAATCTGTGCTCAGCTGGGCAGGTCTCCCTGGGTTTCCAGAACCATCAGCTGTGTCCCCACAATCTCCAGCTCTTAATCTAAAAACATGAGGTGCCAGTAAGAGTCCTTTCACCCCCTTTTTACCCGCATAGTTGTGCCAGGTCCCACATTGTACTTCCAGCATCCCAAACTTGATGAAGCTCATCATCTGAACAGTTTAGCAAACTCCAAGTAGGATTTAAAAAGAGCTCCACACCTAGATAGGTCATAATAAAACTATTGAATGTCAAAATATCCTAAGAACCCTGAAACACCAACCCAAAAGAACCTATGCACCTCAATGTTCATAGCAGCACAATTTATAATAGCCAAGTGTTAAGAAGCAACCTAGGTGCCGGTCAGTAAATGAATGGATCAAAAAACTATGGTACATTTACACAGTGGAATTCTATGCATCAGAAAGAAAGAAGGAGCGTCTACCCTTTGTAACAGCATGGATAGAACTGGAAAGTATTAAATGCTAAGCGAAATAAGCCACGCAGTGAAAGACAAATACCATATGATCTCACCTTTAACAGGAACCTAATCAATGAAACAAACAAGCAAGCAAACTATAACCAAAGACATTGAAATAGAAAATAGGCTAACAGTGACGAGAGGGGAGAGGGGAGGAAACTTCAGGGGAAAAGGGGAAGGGTTTACAGGAACAAATATAAAGGACACATGGACAAAAACAAGGAGGGGCATGGGAACGGGAGGGAGGTGGGGAGATCTGCGGGGCTTGGCTGGCATGGGAATAAAAGGCAGAAACCTGTACTTGAACAACAAAAGAAAAAATAAAAATAAATTAAAAAAGGAAAAGAAAGAGATAGACAGAACCTTGAAAGCAGCAAGAGGGAAGCTGGTCAGCATATCCAAGAGCCTCAATGTAAGAAACAGCTGATTTCAAGTATATCTGCAGAATCCCTTCTGCTATGTAACTGTCGAGTGATCGTCAGAGTCACAAGTTCCACTCTAGAGAAGGGGGTTGTGCAGGTTTCATACAAGATTCCTGATTAGGTCGGTAATCTTGGTCCTTTTAAGTATTTTTCCTATCCAGTGGGTGGGCAGGAATCTTTCATAGTTATTTGGTAATTTCTTAGCTTTTAATTAAATGTGAAGCTTTTTAAACTGTTCCAATTATGATAAGGTTCAACTTAGCAAATGCGTCTTCACTTGGGGGAGCCATCTCCAATGGCTTCATTTGTACATACCCAGCATTGACTAGTAGAGCACTGTGAGTTGATTGAAATAGCTGCGTTACAGCTCGGTATTCAGATACATATTCCTTTGCCACATAGCTACTTACCCACATACCAGAACGCTGCAGATTAACTCTTCCTGAAGATTTGCTTTTATTTAAGTGCTCTCTTTTGATGTACCATCCATTGTACACTTATATTAATATAGATACTGTTGTAGGTGATGCAGCTGCCTTATCCAAGAATTTGAGGTGTACTTGAAAGATTTTCTGAGTGTACTGCCTAAATAAAGATATTTAGAAATTGTGATTATTCACTACTCTGCTCAGAGATCTAAAATTGTCATTATCATTTTAAAGCTGTAAAAAAATAAAATGAGTTATTTTTATTTGGATAATTTAATGCACTAAAGATACTTTTACTGTTTCTTTTAAATATTTTTAGTGTATGTATTGCCTCTTTAATTTGCAGAGTTATTAAAAGGTATATCAGTTGCTAGGGAAATCTTGGTGATTT
This sequence comes from Carollia perspicillata, assembly GCA_004027735.1. Taxonomy (NCBI): domain Eukaryota; kingdom Metazoa; phylum Chordata; class Mammalia; order Chiroptera; family Phyllostomidae; genus Carollia; species Carollia perspicillata. The sequence continues at coordinate 7,762 of PVKM010043653.1, read as the reverse complement.
AAAAGCACCTTGCGATCATGAACTAAGTTCTTCTGTTTTTTTCTCTAATATAAAAGTAGGTTGAAATTATGTTCTAAACACTAGAAAAGCCCTTCAGTTTGAAATCTGTTCAGTAAACTTTCATATTGGCTCTATCCCTAGAGAATATTGATAGTATACAAACAATACTTGGGAAGTTTGCAGACAGTATAATCTATTACCCACATCTATAAGGTCGTATTTGGGAAGACGCTTTAGAAACATTTTATGCTGATATGATACAACTCTGATTTTTTTACTTTATCATTTTTAATATTGTGTTTCTTTTTTTTAGCTTAGTGTTTTGGGGTGTTTCATATTGGAGAGAGAAGGGTATTTAAATATTTAAGATGTTTTGTAAAGGAGGGAAGAAGCACAACCAAAATCAGAACACAAGGCAGTGTGCCTATCAGGCTGAGGCTGATTGGGACTAATTGGAAAAACCCTACCCAGATTTTCATTACCTGGTCTGCTGTATTCTCAAAGAAACCGTTTTCATTTTTCTAGTGTGGGAGTCCTGACTAGTGTTGACCAAATGACGCAGAAGTATACTAGACCTTTCTTAAGGCACTGTATTTGTGTTAAGGTAGTCTCATGTATTAGCAGTAGAAGGTAGGTACTAGATGTTGACCTCCCTTTAACTTTGGCCTCTCCCATGTTTTAGTGGCTGAGCAAGTGATTTAACCTCTGAATTCTTGTTTATTATTTTTAAAATGAGAATAGTAATACTTGCTTTAGGCATTATTGGGAGGACTGATTACAGTAAAGAATATAAAAACATAGTTAAATATTGCTTCCATTTGCTGTTGCAGCTCTTGCTGTTATTGAGGGTTATTTTGGTTTTGTTGTTGGTCGAACAAATTGAAAACCAAATTTTTTCTGGCATTAGGAAGACTTGTTTTTCCTGTCAAAGGGAGTGTGATAATGACAATGGAATTTTGGATGATATGTTTATATTTTAGGATTCAGAATCTGTGTATGTTTGCTTATCATATGTGATTCTCTAACATTTAGCGTGTACTTTGTTAGAGGAAATAACTGACTTAGCCTCCAGGTGTTCTGAAAAATGGGAACTGAAGGCATGGCAAAGAAGCCTGCAAAGCATAAAGAGGCTGTCTCATTGAGCAGGAAAAGTCTATCAATAGCCTTCAAAAGTTGAAATTTCAAAAATTTTTTAAAAATCTAGATTTCCAATTATAGATAGGCAACATGGCCTACTATAAAGCTAAAGATTTTACCATCAAATAAGATTTATATCTCAGCTTAACTATGGCTGCCTCTTTCAGGTCTGTTTTTTGATCTCTTTGATTTTCTGTTTCATCACATAAAAGATGACTGACCAGGATGGATTATGATTTTTAAGGTCCTAGAAAACAAGAGGTTTAAAACTGGCAGTTACTATTATTTTTCTTCTTAGTCTTAGCTTTAGATTATAATATGTAGATGATTTTACAAAAGAAGCCAAATACTTTTGCAGCTTACGATAACCATGGGTTAAGCATTTGCTTCTTCTCTCTGATTAAATCCCTCCACCTTTCCTGCGTGTCTGTCCCTGCTTCAGCGTAGTCGAGTAGGTGAGGATTTCCCCAGCAGGTCAGCTTCAACCTGCTCTGGGCTTGGAGAAGGAAACTTGGAAGAAAATTGTAAACAGGTAGATTTAAAACTGCTTATTTGGAAAAGATACTTTGCTGTTTGCACTTTAGAATGTTAATAATGATTACCCTTGTGAAGACACCGAGAAGATTTTGAAGAAACCTAAAATTAATACAATTCTGTGTGAGCCTGTATGCGTGTGGCTATGTAAATGTTTTTGTTTTGGTATGTTTTTATGATTAACTCTCTTCCCTCCAAAATAGCCATGTTGAATGCAGACCCTTACCATATTTTAATGGAGTAGTAAAGGATAGATTCTAAAGAAGAAATGTCTGAAGATTTTGAAATACATTTTCAGTGATTTTTCTAAAGCAATTTTAATGACATTCTGACATGAACAGTAAAATAGATGCTTAATAAATAAAAAAACTCCTCTTCCTCCCAAATTTTAAGTTTTCCCTCATTAATACCAGCACTGAGGCATTTGTCAAAGCTTAATTATCTCTTGTCCAGAAAGATTATTTTCTGCTGTAAGGTACACAGCATTCAAAGCAATTGATAACACTGGAAGTTCTTTTCAAACAGTATCAGTGGCATTTGAAGAACCTTTTGTCCTCATGTCCCAAATTCTACTGTTAAGGGGGTGAATGGGAATCACTTCTTTTTAAAGTTGTTATTTGAACTTCAAAATAAATTGCCCTAGAGTTGTCCGTTAGAAAAAGTCAGCAGCACTCTTGAGTTTTTTGTTTGACTGTTTTACTGCCTTTTGTGGAAGGCAAGAGTTCAAAAATGAGTCAAGAATATAATCCACTTGATTCATTACTGAACATGAGCAATGACCCAAGCTTTTTTTAATTGAATCTCTGCAACTCATTTCCATATTTGGAATTATTCCTTTAATGACAGCATATTGATGGTAATGATAAATATAACCCAATTTTCTTCTTGGAGTCTAGTATTCTGACTTCTCTAACACAGAGGGTTACAGATAAAATACCTTAGGATGATATACTTTTATTCCTTTTAAAGCTTCAATGTAAAATATTTTCAAAAATAGTAAATTTAAATGACGCTTTTTTATCAATTTCTGGAGCTTAAATCTCACTAGAAAAATATTTTATTTTGAAGCCAGCTTTAAGCCAAAGGATGACTTTCAAAAACTGTATAAAATCATGTGCATTTTATACTTTGGAAAATGTAAAAATAAATCATATTCATTTATATGTATAAATCATACACATGTGCCAGCTCTCCAGTTATATTTTCAAAATTCCCTGTCTTTCGTTTTGATTTCTTATCCAAATTCAACTTTCAGATTACCAAGAGGTTTGTTAGTGGATCAAAAGGTAAAGCCTGCTGCACTTTTTTTCCACACATGACTAAATGTCATTGATGTTAGGTAGCCATGAATTAGCACAATTTCTAGGCCTATCATCTTGTAGCCTTCCTGTTCCTAAAAGATCCCACTAATTTTATAATTTGCTTCATGAGAAACTTCAAGTTGTGGTATTAGATATAATGTCACTCTGGAAAGTAAAGATAATGGCACATTTCATATAAAAATAAACTATTCACTTTATAATTTTCAAGTGTCATTTTCACTCAACAAAAAAATAAATGCTTGATTTGCTTCCCTGCTTCTTTCTTTCTCTTTGAAGTGCAGTGGTGTTTCTTTTTGTTTTGTTTTTTTTTTTTTTTGCATGCATGCATGTATGCATTTTTTCTTCTAACATCTAATAAAATATTCTTTAAAATGCACAGTCTACTCTGCATGATTTTTGAAATTTGCTCTTACACAAATATCAGTATCTTAATAAAATTAAATTGGTGGTGAAATCAATTCCTCCAGGTAGTTTATTAAGAATGATTCAGTAATGAAATACAGAAATACATATTTTAGTACAATTATGATTATGTTTTTGGCCTGTCGTGAAAGCAACTGGCCTGTTGTGATTTATTTTGGATAGAAGGTTACTAATTCTTGTATTTGGAGGTCAAGAGAAAAAAAGTAAGGTACTTTTGCCCAGTACTTTTGCTGTGGGTAATGAATGATTTTGACATGTTTAAAAGTAATTTTTGATTACTTACTCTGTAAAAACATTCTACTGATATTTTAAAATTCATAATCAATTTTTATTTTTGGTAAACATTTGGGTCTTTATATTTTTCTTTTTTCAGGCATAAGTAGGAATTTTATCTTGATTTTACTTATAATTAATTTTCACATAATAAAAGCATTGAAACATTTTGTGGTGATTATTTCCAGAGAATGTCTCAGCAGACTTTTTTGGTAATATTATGTGTCATAGGGAGAAATAATCACAATCATTACTGTAGTCCTAAAAATTGCAGTCTTTGGAAAAATATTCTTATGCTTTTAGTTAGAAGATTTTTATAATGTGTTTTCCTTTCTTCTGACTCTTAAAAATTTGTAAGAAATGCCATTTATTACTTACTAAAATTTTCCTTGGCATAGTTTTTCTAAATCAAAACCCTTGTAACTGATTGCATAGGCATTGTGTTAAAGCTCAGAATGCCAGCTGCTACACCTGTACCATAGAAAGCACATAGCTTGCTAGAGAAGTTCTAGTGTCATTTGGCTTCTATTGCTTCAGCTCATTGCTTTTCCCCTCCTTGCTGCTATAGTGATTACAAGCAGTCCTGCAGTATGTTTTCTCAATAAAGAAAAGTAGAGCATTTTCTAAAAGGCGTAGAATAAACTTATAATTTGTACCATGTAAGTCTGCTTTGCTTCCCAAAGACTGTCTCTTTGTGCAATTCGTAAGTGTAAAAGCAGGAGTTTTTCAGATGTATTTAAATTCTCATCTTTTTCTAGTATTTCTCAATCTCTAGGACTAGGGTTAAGGAAAAGTGGTTTCTCAAGATGACTCAGTGGCAACTTGTTGAGAACTGGAGCCCTGTCCAGTTCTGACTTATTAAACAATCTTAAACCTTTAAAATTTAATTGTTTCATTTAGGTATTTATCAGCTTTGTTCCCAGTGCTAGACAACATAGGAAAAGTTATAGGAATTTATTATTAACATGATGTGGAAATACAAGGTGGTACATTAAAATGCACCCAGGACTTATTTTTCAGATTGAAATGACACTATTTATCATTGATAATATATTTTTCCAGATACATTTTATTTTTTTATGGCAAAAATGTCCTTATATTAATTACTCATAAAAATTGTTTTAAAAACAATTTTAATGAGTATTTTGACCAAGATATGCTATTGTACATTACATAAATTAATCATCTTCTTTTTCTAGGCAGCACAAATTGTGCTAATTTCGCTGTTTGAATTGAACACTCCTGAATTTACCATGTTACTTGGTGCCTTGCCGAAAACATTCCAGGATGGTGCCACCAAACTCCTGCATAACCACCTCAAGAATTCCAGTAACACCAGTGTGGTGAGTGCTTTTGGTCATAGTTGGTGCCTTTGAACCAATCAGGGCCTCTGTGGACCCCTTGTCTAGAGCTGCTCCATTAGCCAGCTTTCTTGTTCTCTTCTATTAGATTGTGGGCATCTCAAGAATGGGAGACTAGGTTTGATCCTGCCATATTCCCAATGATTGAATGAATCTGACATTTAAATATTGTTACTTCCTTAAGTTAGGTTATTCCATCAGCTAAATTATTTTTTCATTTTTTTTAATCCTCATCTGAGGATATATTCATTGACGTCACACAGAGAGGGAGGGAGAGAAACATGGATATGAGAAACATCTCTGTTGCCTCCCAACATGCCCGAGCTGGGGATTGAACCTACAACCTAGGTACATGCCCTGACTAGGAATTGAGCCCACAACCTTTTGGTGTACAGGACGATGCTCCAACCAACTGAGCCAGGGCTATATTTTTATATTTAGTCATTTATTTTTTGAGTTACCTATTTTTTATACTGTAGAGATACAAGTGCTCAATTGTGTCTATTACTATAGCCCAACTAACATCAGTCATTCAGCTTCAGGAATGCCTATATGAGTTACCCATTTTTGGTTTACTGTCCACCTAAAATTGTCCATAATGATTCAGAAAAAAAATTATCCTGTTAACTTCTACAGTAAAATGAGTGGTTTTTGCTGAGTGTTGTCTGAAATTCTTGTAGCTCTTGCAAAAATTCTGCCCATTTATTTAAATGTGGGTTAAAAGGCCAAGGGAGAAGTGGACTTTATTCTGTATTTAGCTCTTGAGTAATGATGTTTATTCTGCCTTCACCCCAGGGCTCTCCGAGCAATACAGTTGGCCGGACTCCCTCTCGACACACCAGCAGTAGAACCAGCCCCCTGACCTCACCCACCAACTGTTCCCATGGGGGCCTGTCTCCAAGGTAATGCCATTTCAACAGAAGTGAAGAAACTAAAGCATGCAATGTGTCTGTGTAGCTTTTGTTATATTTTAGAACAAGCTTAATACAAAAAAAAAGTGCGTGGATAGCAGGAGACCAGGGATTCCAGTCCTCAACCAAATCCAAACTGAATAATCTTGTGCAAAGTGGTTAATTTCTACAGTAAAATGAGTGGCTTGTGCTGAGTGTTGTCTGAAATTCTTGTAGCTCTAAACACTTTCTAGTACCTTAAAGATTTTGAAATTAAAAAGCTACACTTAATACCCTTGTACATAGAAATCATCTAGAAACTTACCACCTATTCTCTAAGTGATAGGAGCACTTGACAAAGGTATTTAATCATCTAAATAAATTCTTTAGAGTCTGTCTGCACATCGTCTGGTGTAATTTTTCAACACAGTGGCCATTCTAAGCATAGTTGCTTTCATTATGGGCTCACGTTTGAAGCAGAACACTGCTCAGGAGAAGGGAGTAAGAACCTGAGAACTAAACTTGGATCAGCATTTTCAACTCATGTGAACATTAACCTTACAGAGTTTGAGGCAGTGACTGAAGAAGAGAGATTGCCTTGCCTCCAGGATCTTTAGTTAACACTTCTCCATCTAGCCAGAGCCTTCAGCAGTCTCTGCATGGTGGCTTTTGTGACCTCCTGGCATGTGTTGGATTCCCCCATGGCCTCTCCTCAGGGTACTGACTCTCTAGGCCAGACTTTTAAGTGAGAGCCAATGCCTGGACCTGCAGGAGTCATTACATGCTGTGTGGTCCACAAGAAGTCCAGTCTTTGGGATCACTGACCCAGGATCAAGAGGCTATGTCTGAAGGGTTGATGACGTAAAAATCTTAAAATTATAAGACAATACTGCAAGTATGCCATTTTCCCTTTAAGGATTACCTCTTTAGTAGGCAGATAATCAAAACGTAAGTGCCTTTAAATTTTGGTTTTTAAGTGATTAAGAGTCTCCCATACTCCTCTGTCCTTACCTCTTCAGTTCCTTAGGTTATTATATAAATAATAATTTCTCTTCAGTTCCTTAGGTTATTATATAAATATTTTGGGATATATCAAATTGGTGTTTTTGTCTTGGTAAAAAAAAGTATTTTGTATACTTACAGTACCCTACTTTAATCACCCTAGGGCCCCGCTGGTGTACTATATTTAAGTAGATTAAAGTATGGTGTTATTTCCCCAAATTTGGTCTGTTGTCATGATTCAGCAGGCTATTCTAATTAGATAGCTGAGACCAGAAATTTATGAAATATGTCTAACTTTCCTCACGTGTGACTGAGGCTCAGCCACAATTTTTTTTTTTAATCTGAAGTGTATGGTTTGTCTTAAATGACCAGGGTTCAGTGTTGACAGTAGAGTCATAGAATTCTCCTTCTTGGGGGAGAGTTTTATGGAAAACTCGTATTCTCTGTAAATTGTTGGTTTTGCCTAGAATTGATACTTTGCAACATTAAGGGGAAATCTGTCCCTCCATAACACACAGGTCATACTTCTTACCTTTTAATTATTTCATTGTTAGGGTGGCACATTTTTTACGTAATAAGCAAATGGTAAAACTCAAGCATTTTATTAAATGTACTGAGTTAATTAAAAGATTATTGGGAGTTGCCAGCATAATTTATCAGAGCCAACAATAGTCTTAAGTATTAATCTCATGGATCCCCAAATTATTAAACATTCTCATTTATTCTTCCAGATCATTTATTTTTTAATAATATATTTTATTGGTTATGCCATTACAGTTGTCCCATTTCCCCCTTCATTCCCCTCCACCCTGCACACCCC
>PVKM010043652.1:0-12451 GCA_004027735.1 Carollia perspicillata | reverse complement strand
AACAGAGTTCATGTGCATAGACCGAGATGGGTGTAAAGCATATGAGGATTTATACCAAGAGTCAAAATTCCTAGAGATTAGAGGGCATGCAAAGAAAGGAAATAAAAGTGATTAGAAGGCCACAATTGGCACATGAACAGAGCACAGGAACTGAGGTGCACAGCTGGACTACATATATCATGCCAGGAAGGAATGAGCAATCTCTGAAGACCGCCACTTCAGAGAAGAAGCCGGAATTGTTTATTGTTGCCCCAGGGAGGTGTAACTGGGGTTAATGGGGTGAAATTAAGCAAAGAAAAATTCGGGATGTATATCAGGAAACATATCTTAATAATGAGATCTTTTATAATATTGTCCCAGTGGAAGTATTAGAAACCCTTTTGTTTGGGTCATTCAAACTTCAAGCAGGAAAATACGTGGAAAAATAGGCTGCAGAAAGACTATCTCACACCAGTCCTCAAGGGATGAATTATAATACAATCAGATCTTTCTCAACTCTAGTTTCCATGCGTCTTTCAGTAACTTCCTCAAAGGCTTAATTTTCAAAATGCTTGTTCAATTGTTCCTACCGTACACCTGCGTCAGTAGCAGGTTCCAATTAATGGAGCTTGCGGTTGTGCCTTGTAGCTATTGAGAGGTTTGCCTGAAAACCTTGGCACCGTGAAGTCATGTGGGATGATCTCAGTCAGTGTTGATGGTTGTGAATGTAGATGCTATAAAATTCAGTATAATGAACTAAGTTCTGAAGAATGCTACCAGCACACTGAACTAATGGCTACATTGAATTTCTTGTCTTATTTGATTTCTCATCACATTCTTTAGTCATTAAATTAAAATTTATTCAGGATTTCCCATTTCTTGGTCACTGAGTGACCAAGATAAAAAATAAAAATATTAAATAAGGTCTGATTTTCTATCCTCTTTGAAGTGTACACTGGCTAAAAATTGTGTCCTTTCTGCTACTGTATGCTCTGATACCTATGTCAATGTCTGGTCTGACACATATTTATTGAATGAATGAATGAATGAATGAATGAACGGCCACACTCAAGACAAACACATTTGGTAGATTATCGTTTCCATAAACTCATTTCGTGACTTTCCTTCAATGCGCTTATTACAAAAGATGTATATTTTTAAATAAAATAAAACTGATTATTTGATTGATAAGAAAGCAGATAGAATATCTTCAAAATAAGCAAAAGAAGTGATGATTTAGGCATATTACCCAAGAACTTGTATTCCAAAGGTTATAGATTAAAAAAAAAACAAAAATAACTAAAACCCAAGGTTGCTTGCCTGAGGTCATTCCCTCATTCTTAAGTGTGAGACTGAGGCAGTACTTTGAAGAAAGGTTCCTTCTTCTATTTTTAACACTGGCTCTTTTTAAATTTAAATTATTTTATTATTCAGTTACAGTTATCTGTATTTTTCTCCCCATCCCCCCACCCCCTCCAAACCCACCTCCCTCCCTTGCTTCCACCCTCCCCCCTTGGTTTTGTCCATGTGTCCTTTATAGTAGTTCCAGAAAATCCTTCTCTCCACTGTCCCCTTCCCCATCCCCCCAAAAGAAGCTAGAGTAAACCCATCTGTGTTTTCTTTGGAAAAGAGGAGAAAGCTTGCTACTTAAGGCTTTTCCTGTTCTGCCACTATGACCAGCTCCTGCAAATGACCAAACCCAAGAGCACTAGTCCTCTATACCAGTGCGTAAATGGAGAAAAGGCGGAGTACAGCAAAGCATGGAATTGGTAGTAGATGAGGGAGGCGGCATCGGTTAAACCGTGAGCTCTGGTAATTTTCAGACTGTTGGAAGTCTTTCTTTTCTTTCCTTTCATTATCTTTGATTCCTTTAATATCATTTGTCTCCCTTCATGTTATGTATTATTAAAGGCACCTTATTTATTTTTATGTCTTTGATTTGGGTTGCAAAATATGTTTAAATGTTTTTAAATAGTTGCTTTTTTACTTATTTTACTATTTTACTATTTACTATTCAATGTGGCTCTCCTATACTTTTTAATCTTTTTCCTATAGATTTTAAAAAATAAATCATTTGCTTCATTTTTCCTCTATTGCACCTTTATTTTGTATAAAATCAGTATGAAGAAAACTTTAGTGACATTTTAAACTGTATATACGAGCGTGTTTTTTCTATCCCTGCTGCCCTCCCCCTTTTATTAACCACTCTGCTGACAAACCGCAGCTTTATATTAGAGGTCATTTCCTCTCTTACTCTCTTTAAAATATGTGCTTGAAACATAATTTATTTATCTGGCTTCCAAGGTGATATTCCTCTCATTTTCCACATTGGTTTTTCCTGCATTTCATTTTGCTAAACAGAGTAGAGATTTGTTTGGTCATTTAGAGATGTCATGTGCCTTGCCATAATTTTACTCTGCACACCTCAAATTCCTGTCACTATATTATATTGATTCGTATTGTTATCTGCTAGGATCTCTGTTGTCATTTTTTCCCCATATGTCAGAGATGCAAGCACCATAGAAAGGATTCACAAGATACCATTTACATTTTATTCAATAAACATGACTGGAAATCAAATCAGATACATTCACTTATAAAACTGTAGTTTATCTGACAAGAATAAGTATGACAGTGATGGGGTGTTTCATCTAAGTTTAGACCAGCCTATATATTGATGCATGTCTGCAGAATTAGCACAGGCTTCCCCGGGATGCGTGTTACATTTTCCAGAGCAGTAAAGCTTGACAGGGTGTGGCCATTCAACGGTAATCTTCCATGGGGAGGTGGAGCATCCTGAGGCATACAAGTCTATCTAGGATTATCCAGAAATGAGCTAATCTAATGAGGAGTGACTGTTGTTTTAGAAATATAAAATATGTCAGCACACTAAATCAAACAGACCCAAGTAGTTTTAAAAATGGGCTCAAACTTAAATACTTTTGAGATTATGCATGAAATAACACATATACTTCAATATCAGTGTCAAAACATAGTTATTGTTTTTAGCAAATGAGATGTCATTGCTTTATAAGATTCTCCTTGTGAAAGAAAGGTAGAAAAATATGAAAGAGAATAAGTGTTCTCTACAGCTTCTGAATTCCTAATTATTGGAGGCATTCCAATTCAGTAGGTTAAATATCCCAAAATTCTGTTTGTTGTGTTACCTGTGTATAATACAGGACTCAAATTTTTTTTTAATATTTTGGAAAAAAACTCAGCTTCACACTGCAGCTCTAACTGCTAAGTTTCCAAATGTCTATCAGTAGCTGCACCTGATGATGCCCCTTCCCACCACTGCACACTGACGTCCCCTCTGACTTCCTTGTTACCAACCAAGTCATTTCAGAAGCTACCCCTAGATTAGGCCCCAGTACCTGCTTCACCCCCAGGGAAGAGGCTCACTTCCAAGTATGTGTATGTGTGTGGTTGAGAAGTTTTTATTCTTTTTTGTTTAGTGGCCACTGAACAGATTTTATCTTCCCCTTCCTCCTCCTGCCTCACCTTGTATTCAACATGTCTCAAGACTTCTCCCTGTTTTGAAAATATTATTATGATAAACTGCTACTTATTTAAAGTGATTGAAAAGTAAAATATTCTCTTCTAGAGTAACACTTAAGTCTTGTTTTTTCAGAAGGTACTCACAAGTCCGAAGGATCTTCATTATGTATTGTAGATAGCTAGAATTGGTATACTTAGACTGAATTGGCCATATGTCATTAAGTAGCTGTCACTGATTAATCTCAGTCCCCTGCAGTAGCCAACCTGCCAAAGAATTCTGCTTCAATTACAGCTCAGTTGACTTATTTTCCTCTATTTTCAAAAATGTTGAATGGCTCCCATTTCTGATAAATTAACTACAAATTCCTCAACCCAGATTTCGAAGCCCTATATAATACAGTTCCAACTTATCTGTTCAGTTCATCACTTCCTATGCTCTGACTCAAACCCTGTATTTCAGTAAAATTGAACATCCTGTATTTTCTCATCTTTTCTACCATTTTTTCTTCTCCTGGGCACTGTTTTCATTTTCCTGTGTCAGGAGAGTGCCCATAATATGGTTTTAAATGTTATCTACTGTAAAAACAACTTTTCTAATTTTTCAGTCATGTATTATAACCCACTTCCTTAACACACTGGTCATTTGTTTTCTTCCTGTATCATACCTTTATCATGATTTTTATGTCCCACGTCACTGGTGTTAGCCCTGCTACTCCATGAGAGCAGGTATGGCATCTAACTCGTAGGAGACATCTCCTGTAGCAGCCAGGAGAGTGCCAGGCACACAGAGGCTGATCATGTATTTATTCACATATTCAACAAAGGCTTGTCAAGTAATCAGTATGTGGAAACACAACCCTTCTGATGTTACAAGAGAATTCCTTAAATGTGCTTAAAAAATCCTTCAATCTCCTAACATTCTTTGGTCAAAAATTTTCTACATCACCAATTCCTACCAAGGGTTTATAAAATTATTTTAATTTTTAAAAAATCATTTAAAATATACTCCATAAGTATATTATATAAAATATGAATTTATAGTTAGTATTTCAAATGACCTATGCCTGGGATGTTCATCCTTCTCACGGAAATTCCTTTAGTTCTCTATTCTCTTCCTTCAGGTCTTTGTCCAAGTGACACTTTCTCAGTGAGCTCTGCTCTGACCAACCCATCTAATATTACAACACACACACACACACACACACACAGTGCACTATGTCCCTTTCCCACTTTATTTTCCTCCTTAGCACTTATCAATATCTAACATAGAAATATTTTACTTACATGTGTTTCATTGTCTATTTCCCACATTAGAATGCAAATTCCATAAGAGCAGTTTTATTTAGAGTATATGCATATTTATATAAATACTGAACCACAGTAAATGTAAAATAGTGCTTATTAAAGAGATTTCACAAGCAGATGAATGACAGAATACACATGATCTGTCATTAGCCCACTAAGAGGTAAGTGAACTTGGACTGGATGCCCTTGAGCCATTTTACCTAATCCTGGGGAAAACGGAAGGCGCAGGAAGACCTAGTTGAGTCTGTTAACAGTGAGAACTCCCTGGTCAGAGAACAGCCTTGTTCGAAATGGGTGGCTTCCACTGAGCCAGACTCCTACTACATGCTGAAAAGGAAATAGTTTGCTTTTTACTTATAGGTTCTTTATTTGGAGTTCTTGAAGACAGATGAGAAAATAATTACATATCTTATTTCCACTGACTTCTAAATGAAATATAGCATTTCTTTCTAAAATGAACTCAGTCATGTGTCACTTAGTGACAATCACACATTCTGAGGAATGCATCAGTAGGCAACTTTGCTATTGCACATACATCATAGATTGTACTTCCACAAACCTGGGTGGCATAGCCTAATACCCACCTTAGCCATATGGTATAGCCTATTGCTCGAAGGCTACAAACAAGTACAGCATGTTAGCACACTAAATACTGTAGGCAATTATAACGCAATGGTAAGCATTTGTGTATCTAAGCATAACTGAACAGAGAAAATCAACAGTAAAAAAAACAATATAAAGATAAAAATGGCACACCTGTAGAGGGCATTTACCATATTATTACCACGAGCAGTCCTTGCAGGACTGGAAATTGTTCTGGGTGAGTCAGTGAATGAAGAGTGAGTAAATGTGAAGGCCTAGGACATTACTGTTCACTACTGTAGACATTATCAAAACTGCACACTTAGGCTGTTCTAAATGTATAAAACAACATGAGATTAAATCATGCACAAGAGAAAATGATTCAGTCGAGACGCAATAATCACCAGATGCATGAGGCTGCTGTCCACATAACCCGGCCCACTGTTTCACAACCAATTTTTTTTATAAGTAGGAAAAGTACACTCTGAAATAACAATAAAAAGTATAGTGCAGTAAATACATGAACCTGTAACATAGTCATATATTACCATTATTAGGTATTGTGTACTGTACTCAATTGTATATCCTCTACTTTTATGTGACTGGCAGTGCAGGTTTATTTACACCAACATCACCACAAACACATGAGTAATGCATTGCACTAGAATGTTATGATGGCTACACCATCATTAGATGACAGGAGTTTTTCAGCCATTATAATCTCAATATAATAGATGCAGTTCATCTTTGAGCAAAATGTTGCTATGCTGCGCATGAGTATTGATGACAAAACAGACAGATGTTTTTATAGGAAATTAAAGTTATCATAAAATCTTTAATATTCTTAAGCTCGCCATGGCTGGTGTGGCTAGTGGATTGAGCACTGGCCTATGAGCTATTCGATTCCCAGTCAGGGCACACGCCTGGGTTGTGGGCCAGGTCCCCAGTAGGGGGGTAAGTGAGAGGCAACCACACTTTGATGTTTCTCTCCCTCTCTTTCTCCCTCCCTTACCCTCTCTGTCTAAAAATAAATAAATAAAATATTTTTAAAATATTTTAAGCTCATCTAATTCAAAATTACAGAAGTTATCAAGCCTGAGGCAAGTTTTCGTTATTTATTGTGTTAATAAAGATGAAGCTACATTAGATATTATGATTTTAAGTACTTTGATTGCTATAATTGTGTATAATTGATTTTTACTGTAAGCCTTTGAGTTTAATTTGTAGGCATTTAAAAACAATACTCTGAAAAAAGTCAACAAGATACACTAGACTGCCAAAGTAGCCTGTGGGATAAAAGTGGTTAAGAATCCTTGCTTCAGAAGGAGTCTATAAATCACTCAAATATGGAAAGAACTACCTTGTATATTGCTCCCCCTCACTGTGAGAAACCTGTATTTAGGTTTCACTTTGACTATTAAACCATCTATTTCTGTATTTATCAGACTTCTTTGAGTCGGTACCTCTGAGCCTTCCTAGACATCTTCTTATCACTGGGAAGTTGGCTATAAATGCATTCTTTTATTTAGTTTTCCCTGGAGTCAGAACAGGTGGAAGAAATCAGGTTGAAAGAAGTAAAGCATACTAAGGAAAATTCTATCAATTAAGTGTTAATGCAAAAAAAACTTCATTCTCTTCATTTCTATTACTTTAGGGTGAAATTCAGCATATTGAATGAACTTATCACAAGGTGGCCTAAATGCTTGCAACTTTTTGGCCATTCTTTCACCAAGTTCTACTAGGGATAAAATGCAAATAAACAGTTTCCACTTAACCGACCTCCAGATAAGATTTTAAAAGGTAATGAAATAACGTCTGAGCTCCTCAGAGGGAAGCTGCTATATAAGTACAGACTACAATCCTCATTATTTTTATAAATAAATTATTCAGACATTTGGATCTCCCTGAAACATTTAACATTCTTTTCAAATGACTTGTGCATGGGAAAATGCAATCAAAGCATGTTGCACTGGAAACACCTGCTCCTCCTCCTTTCTGTGAAAAGTAATAGACTCTCAGTGAATAGCTTGCTGAAATTCCATTGGCTTTATCAAATGAGACCCCAGCCAGTTTTGTCCAACAATATTTAAAACCTCCCTTAGCGACTTCACTGCATTTACAGAGAGGCCTCCACAATCAAGAAGGAAATGTGTGTTCTGCTGTTTCTTGGCTCACATTAGTGCCAGGTTTTATCAAGCTGCTGCACAGCACTTCTGTCCTGAAAGACATCTGTGTGACTTAAATACCATTTCATAGAGCCACACTGGATCCTCTTATGTCTCGCCAATTAAATTATCTTCTCCAGCCTTTATTCCTGCCAAAGAGGTTCAAGCAGAGATTAGGTCACACTCCTCTTCAGTTGTTCTTTGAAATGGTGTGGAAGGCCTCATGGAGAGGATGGGCATGCACAAGCACTAGCCTAGTCTTCCCAGCCTTTGTGGAGGGTAACTGAATTTCTCTGCAGAAGTTCCTCCTGTTGTGTAGCACCACCTGACTCTACAAACTGAAGAGTCCTCTTTAATCTTATTAAATTAAATTATAGCACCACCAAAAACTTGTGGAAAACGTGTGGGATTTGACTATCACTGTGCCAATTGAATTACAGATCAGGCATTTATAGGAGATGGAAGGACGCTGGTTCTCAAATCGGTCTCCTTAAGGAGTTCTGGGGACCAAACAAATGTTTTATCTTGTGTTTTTATAAAACTATCTCTATCCTGCTCCACATCTAAAATAAATTAATTTTATGAGCTATCTAGATATTTGCTTTTTTGCACCCCGCACTTCTCTTCAACTTTTACTTTCTCCATCAGACTGTTTTGTAAGACACAGCTAGGATAATGACATTTATTTTTTAAAAATATGCATAAAATTGAGCTTTCAGTGGATTCCATATTATCACCCAGGTACTAGCTTTCCACAAAGAGCCAGCTCCAACCTCAAACTCTCAACTTGCAGGAGAGCCTTCTCTAAAATATTTGTTCGAAGTGCCTCTTAGGACCATTGAAGTGGTCAAGGTAAATTTCTTTTGTTGCCCAACATGAAATAAAGAGGACCTCAGGTTGTCCTATAAAAGTGGGAACAAAGACAAGAAGTCCCTTTGGGCGTGGTGCCCAGTTCCCCTCACTAATACACCAACTTCTGAAACCTAATTATTCTTGGCCGATTGCCCTTGCCAGGCATATCCCTTCCTTTGCCTATTAACAACATCATTGTCATGCACTGTCCGAGTGCCTACCCTACTTTCTGTTTCTGCTGATATTCCTTCAGACCATTAGTGCCGTGGTTCCCATGTGCCACATGTGGCTTCACCGAGAACTCATGGCCCGTATTGCAGAGACTGGAAAAGCACGTGCAGCCCTTGCTTAAATGTTTGCTTACACAACCGTTGGGATGGCAGAATAGTAACAGGAGGAGCAGATAGGCTCTAGACAACATGAATTTTCCAGAACCAGCTCTCTCTACTTGGTATTCTCAATCCAAAGAATTATTTTAACAGATTTAACAGAATAAAGGGTTGACAATTCTTAGGCAACTAGATTTATCAGGGTTATCACTTCACAAGGCATACAAATGTCTAATCACTGGGCTGTACACTTGAAACTAATATAATATTCTATGTCAATTGTAATTTAATAACAAAGTTTAAAAATGTTTAAATATTAAAATAAATTTTTAAAAAAATCTTTAGGCAAAGGAATTGAAAACAGACATGATTTGGGGAGCCCCTCTCATCTTTGAGTATTGTCCTTTGTGATGCCTTTTTTATCTGAAGTACAGGACAGACTTTGTGTTTCATGTGTCTTGGACTGTGCTACATGCCAACTTCCTGTTTTACTCCAGGTATTAATGGGCAAGAAGGAAAATGAAAAGAAACAACATGGTTCACGTTCCTGTTTTTTTAAATATTTTTTTATTTTTCTTTTTTAAAAAGATTTTATTTATTTATTTTTAGACAGAGGTGAAGGGAGGGAGAAAGAGAGGGAGAGAAACATCAGTGTGTGTTTGCCTCTTGTGTGCCCCCTCCTGGGGACCTGGCCTGTAACCCAGGCATGTGCCCTGACTGGGAATGGAACTGGCAACCCTTTGGTTCACAGGCTGGCGCTCAACCACTGTGCCACACCAGCCAGGATTTTTTTTAATTTTTAATCACAGTTGGCATATAATATTATATTCATTTCAGTGATTTGACATTTATGTAACTTATAAGGCGATCACCCCAGTAAATCTAGTACTTATATGACACCAGACATAGTTATTACAATATTATTGACTATATCCCCTATACTGTACTTTGCATCCTGTGTCTGTTTTTATAACTGGCAATTTGTACTACTTAATCTCACCCTCTTTTCACCCTTCCCCCAATCTGCCTCCCATCTGGCAAGCATCAAAATGTTCTCAGCATCTATGAGTTTGTTTCTGAATTGTTTGTTTGTTTATTTGTTTTGTTTCAGAGATTCCACATGTACAAGCAATCATATAGTATTTTGCTTTCTTTGTCTGACATACTTTTCTTAGCATGCTACCCTCTAGATCCATCCAGGTTGTTTCAGATGGCAAGATTTTATTCTTTCTTATGGCTGAGTAATATGGCATTGTTATATATGCATCACTTCTCCTTTGTCCATCCATCTACAGATGGACACTTAGGCTGCTTCCATACCTTTGCTATGGTAAATAATGCTGCAATGAACATAAGGATACATACGTCTTTTCAAATTAGTCTTTTGGGTTTCTTCAGATAAATACCCAGACGTGGAACTGCTAGGTCCTTCTTTGTCTTCTGGTATAACCTTTGTTTTAAAGTCTATTTTGTCTGATATAAGTATTGCTGTCTCAGCTTCTTTAAAATTCCCATTTGCATGAAATATCTTCTTCTATTTGTTTACTTTCAGTCTGTGTGTGTCTTTTAACCCAAAATGGGTCTCTCATAGGCAGCATAGGTATGGGTCTTGTTTTCTTATCCACTTGGCTACCCTATGTCTTTTGGTTTAAACATTACATTTATTTACATTTAGAGAATGATTGACAATTATGTAACAATCGCCGCTTTATTATTCACATTTTTAATCTTTTTACCTTCGTCTGCTTAAAGGTGTCCCTTCAACCTTTCTTATAATATTGATATGGTGATGGTGAATGCCTTCAATGCCTTTTTGGGCAGGGGGGGGTCACTTTCTTGTGTTTTGACAATGCTGTTCCAAAACATTTCTCTATGTAAAATAGGTTTTGCTTTGTGATTCTGTAACATCTTATCCACCAAGGAAATACTCATGGCAAGAAGGCAATGGAATCTGCTCTTGCTTTCACGGTTGAAGACATTGTCATATTCAAATTCCACATGACAATTTGTCTTGCTTTTAAATACTGGAGGAGGAGTGAGTAAGTTGTCAAGTGCTCAGAAATGCTCCCTCATTTCCCTTGCCAGCCCACACACGCACACACTGTCTTAGTCTCTCTCTCACAAGCATGTATCCCTCTTATAAGTGATTTTGCAATGCTCTTCTTACCACTCAGGTCTTCTCAAGTCCCATCTTTCTGCCACATGCTCCATTTTGCTGCCTACTCCATCACTTCTGTATATTTGGCCATTTTAGCCAACTAAACAACTTTACAAAATGCCTCTTTATATAGGTTTCGTAAGTTTATTTGTTAATTTTAATTATACTGTGTAAGAATAAATTAGGTAAAACCTTAGCTGTTTCAGATACGTACAAAATAAATTGCCAATACTGATAGAACCATGTACTGATGTTCTCCTGTAGATTTGAAACATTTGAAATTCATATTCTTTACAAGTCTAATTTTTTTCTAATTCCTCATGGTCCCTGCTTCCCTTTTTTAACTTCAGCTCCCACCACACTTACCCTGGCTCAAGAAGTTATAACTCCACTAGTTTTCTTTCTGGTGTCCAAATAATGCCAGACATTCCCTGCCTTTGAGTATTTGCATTTACTGGGCCCCTATACCTAGGGAGCTTTGTCACCATATCGTTACATGACTTGTTCCTTGTTAGGTCTCAGTTCAAATGCTCCCTTCTCAGGAACGACTTTAATAACATCCAGCCCGAATCTAATTCTTCTCACTCACACAAGGAGCGATCTGGTAAAGATCAACTATATGAGTGAGGATTTCAGTACTTTAAAAAGGACAATTGATTATCTTCTGGCACCCATCATTTCTGATGAAAAGTCAAAATATTTTCAATTGAGGTATAATTTACATAAAATAAATAATTTGTTGACCTATAATTCTATATCCAAAGAAACTTTTTTAATAAAAATGTTGATAAAATCTGGGTTAAATATCTACCAGCAGATATGCAGTATTAAAAATATTAGCAAGAGTTCTTTCAGTTGAAGAGAAATGCCACTGGGGTATGCATTAAAGAAAGAGCACTGTAAATATTAAACATTTTATCCTTTAAAAGACAATTGATTGACACATGCAGAGCAATGAATAAGACCCTTATCTTAATCACTCACAAAAATTAACTTGAAATGTATCGAAGACTTAAACATAAGACCCACAACTATAAAACTCCTACAAGAAAACACAGGAAAAAACTACTTGACGTTGCTCTTAGCAGATTTTTTGGACACCAAAATTGTAAATAACAAAAGCCTGCCACCAGAAGCAACTACAGTTCTAATTTTTGTCAGTATACTTTAGATTGTCGATCTTAACACCTTAATATATGTGGAATCATAAAATATATATTTTTTCAAAAAATAATTACCTGACATGTTACATTATATGATATGACAATGTTTTTTATTGGCTAAAATTATAAGCACATTAATCTTTGAAATACCATTAAAATAAGCACAACATTGTGTCCCCATACTGTCACAGGAGAAACTCCCAGAAACTTGGTGCTTCTTTCCAATGCAGCAAAGAATTACAGATCAATGAGCCCATTGGCATGCAAGTAGGGTTTATTGGGGATCTGTTCTCATGGAAGAGAAATGGCCTAGTTATAATGGAGCTGGGAGGGTGAAAAGCATACGTACAGGGCAAAGCAGCATGACGGTGGTGAAGGTAAGGGGGACCAATGGCCGGGGTAGCAAGCGCACATGTA